>RXPK01000473.1:0-301385 GCA_004143645.1 Protaetia brevitarsis | reverse complement strand
AAGAGAGACATCCATCTGTAAGGATACTCTTGTTTTAGATATTGCGCGATCTGTGAACTGTTTGCTATTATGTCGGTAGCATAAATGTAGGGCTTTATATAGAAGTTATCGGCTGTGCTTGTTGCAATTTCGCTTTTTAAATGTGATTAGGAGTGCCGTATGTTGGTATTTTATGTCCATTGATGTTCGTAAATTCAATAATTATTTCAAAAGAAAGATTTTTTTCATTCAGAAGTAAATGTATGTACTATATCTATTCTATGTAGTAATTTGAATCTGGAGTACCGCATTGTGTAGCACTTTTGGGCCAATATGTTTTGTACTTTTCACAGAAAATTCTAATGTATTGATAAATAATTATTATAATATTTAACCACCCCAAATTTTATGTGCCATGGAATAAGATCCACCCCCCATTTCAACCCTTGCAAAAGCCTTCCAAACAAATATTAATTATTTCAAATTAATTTCTATTTATTTGTCCAAAATGTTTCTTCGGAAGCAAATTTATTCTATCTGGGGATTCGAATCTGGAGTACCGCAATTGTGTACTTTTGGGCCAATATCTTTTGTACTTTTCACAGAAAATTCTAATTTATTGATAAATAATTATTATGATCATTATTATAATATTTAATTACCCTTGTGCCATGGAATAAGATCCACCCCCATTTCAATCCTTGCAAAAACCTTCCAAACAAATATTAATTATTTCAAATCCATTTCTATTTATTTGACTAAAGCGTTTCTTCGGAAGTAAATTTATGTACACATTTATTCTATCTGGGGATTTGAATCTGGAGTCCGCAATTGTGTACTTTTGCGCAATATCTTTTGTACTTTTCACGGAAAAATTCTAATTATGATAAAATAATTAGTATGATAATTATATATAAATATTTAATCACCCTTAGCACATTTTATGTGCCTTGGAATAAGATCCACCTCCATTTCAACCCTTGCAAAAACCTTCCAAACAAACATTAATTATTTCAAATCAGTTTCTATTTATTCGACCAAAGCGTTTCTTCGGAAGTAAATTTATGTACACATTTATTCTATCTGGAGATTTGAATCTGGAGTACCGCTATTGTGTACTTTTGCGCCAATATCTTTTGTACTTTTCTCAGAAAATTATAATTTATTGATAAATAATTATTATGATCATTATTTTAATATTTAACCAACTTTAGCATATATTATATGCTATGAAATAAAATAATAAAAGCCTTCCAAACAAATATTATTTCAAATAAATTTCTATTTATTTGACCAAAGCGTTTCTTCGGAAGTAAATTTATGTACACATTTATTCTATCTGGGAATTTGAAAATTAGATTTCATAATCTTAATTTTGATTTGGAGTACTTCAACAATGTACCTTAGGACCGTAATTTTTTTTTGTCATATAGATTTACAAGAAACCGATTCAAAATAATGAAAAATTTATTTAAAACTTCGAGGATATTTATGATTTTTTTTACTGATATTTTACCACCCTCAGCAGATATTATGTGTCACAAAATAACACTCAACCCCACTTCAACCCCTTAAGAATTATTTTCTCTGCGACGGTGTTATTTGTTGGTCAATTCTCGAATTACATATATAATTCTCGTATTACAGCGTTTGTTTGCGGTAGATTACTGCCCGTCCAACGGGGTAGTACTCTCTCTTTCTATCTAGGGGTTCGGTGAGATATTTCTAGAACAATCGACATTTTCGATCGCATGGGAATCGTTATTAAGATCCCCGATAAGTGTTGCTAACGTTTCATATGCGATTTTTTTTGGGTTTTTGAAGAAGCTTTGATTGGAGTTGGTTTTAGCACATCTGCTGTAGGCCGGATTTTACATTTTCCACGTTATACGCCCTACTTCAAGGGATTTTTGTCGGGACGCCAAACAAAGTTTATTTAACAACTAACTGATTAAAATAAAATTGCAAAATACACAAGAAAAAATCGTTTTTTCCAATGTTAATTATTATTTTTAAAGAAATTTTAAGATTTTAAAATCTCACACCCCCAACACAAAATATCATTGCCTAATTAAAAGAAAACACGTTTTCCAATTACGCTGTGCAAATATTTAATTACGGAAGTATCATGAGATACGAAAAAAAAAATGTTAGAAATATAAAAACAGGTGAAACAGGAACGAGACAAAAAAAATATTTAATTATTTGCTATATTTCGATTAAATTTCTTTTCAAATACATTTTTTTTTATATACGTGTGTACATATCTAAGAAGATTCCGTGGTACCTGAAAATGAATAAAATTTAGATTTTATCTACCTAAAAAGTTCTAGCACTTACTGAAATGTGGCGGTGGATTACCCCCTTGCCCGCCGTTGGGTGGGGGGCCCCCTGCCCCTGGTGGTGGTCCTTGATGATTCCCGTTATCATGCGCTGCAACACCAGATAAGCTCTACGAAGGAGTTGATTGTTAACGAAAGAAAATACGTTTTTTAAAATATTTTTCTAATGTTTAATTATAAATTTACCAGCGTGGCCAACATCATGAATACTAGGAATAGAAATTGTAGTATTTGCATATTGTAGGAGTTCAAATTGTTTGATGTTCAAACTGATACTGTTTGTAAACGGTGAAAATGGTGCTTTTATATCTGTTTAGACAAAAAGTAAGGTTAAAAGTGCCGGAAGCATATGTATTGTTCTTTTTATTTATTTTATATCATGAAAAAGGAAAAAATATATGCTGTTGTGTGTGTTTGTGATTTGCATTAGTTTCGCTTTATATTGTAGCTCAAATAACATAATTTAAATAGGGAGTTTATTCCCAATATTTCATTCGAAATAGATCTCATATTTATTTTACAATGGTACTGCAGTATTTTTTAAATTATACGTTTCTGCCATAATACAACATGAATTTATCATTATTTTATTTTTTCTGTATTTATAAAAAGAACTAATGCAATTCAAATAGCTTTTTTTGCTACTTAAAAGATGCTATAACAGGATAAAATTTGCAGGTAAATAATTTTTGAATAAACAATCAAAAAGGTACCCTTCTCTTAACTAATTCTCTGTTTTCTCTTTTGATTTTATATAAAGAAGCATTCAAACTATTTGACAAAAACTTACAAATTCTCAAAATTAAAAATCACATGAAAATAATGTTTTTTTTTTTTTGTTACGTAAGCACTGAAGTTACAACTATAAAATGCACAAATCAATAAATTTCAAAGTTAAAAATCACATGTACTCATTTAAATCATTATTACTTTTTATTTCTCGCCGGTGTTGTAGAAAATAAAGTAAATTATCATTGCAAAAAAAAGAAATCCCTTCTGGCATACACGCCTCCAAAGTGTCAAGACGATCTAAATACACCTTAGGACAAAAATGTACACGTTACTGCCTTTACACAACATTTGAAACATTTTAGAAGCAGTTGTAGCTGCTAACGTAAAGAAGCAGTTTTATTACGTCACACGTTTTTATACACTGTTTTACTGCAATATATCTATATATATACAGGGTATTTTTGAAACATCGTTTAAAATTTTAAGGGCATATAGTACGGATCGAAATAAGGTTAAAGTCATAATAAACATATGTTCCAAATCAACCGTTTTAGAGATGAACAGGAAACATGGATATAACATATCTAGTAAACAGGTGCTTATAATATTTTTTATGACAGTTTATTTGAGTTTTATGCATTTGTAGGCATTAAATGGTTACGTATCAATGCTGAATGACGTTGGGTTATGTCGATCGTGCTAATGGGATTTTTACAGCAGTCGCTTCTAGCTAAACGGTTCGATTCGCCAACTGCTTCGCATGTGATGTTTCAGACGGTGTTTCACGACTAGAGAACGGTTCCGTTTGGAAGCGGTCTTCTGTATGGACGGCAGATAAATAGCAATGTTCCACAGATAGAAGATCGAATTTTGAAATTATTGATGAAATCCCGAAACTAGTGTTAGAAGAATTCGAATCAAGTGGGTGTAAGCAGCAATCCTGTTGGAGAACTCTTCATGGACTAAAATTACCTACATATCCACGGTACAAACCCCTTACTGCTCCGGATTATCAACGAGAAGGCTTTCTGTGAGTGGTTTTTGCGAACAGCTGCTGTCGGCCAGAATTTCGCTTGATACATCCCTTTCACTGATGAACCTGGTTTAACTAAAATGGAATATTTAATTTCCCAAATCACGTTTGGTATGACGGAATCTCTGCTACCGTAAAGCAGGCACCAGAACGTTTCTCCTAAACTTGGTTTAGGCATGAATAGGGGAACGATGTTTTGCCACACGCTCAACAGGTCTGCTACTCAGTTCTTGGAAAACTTTACTAAACTTTTGGAAGATATACCTATATCTAAGAACTGAACTCTGGTTTATGCAGATGGAGCTCCAGCACTTTACGCGTCTGTTTAGGGATATTTAACAAGAATTCTGGAGATTGATAGGACGGCCAGGTCCATTGCTAGGCTCAAAGTTCGATCTAAACGATTTCAGTTGCGCCAACGATAGAAACTGTGCCAGTAATACGAGAAAACCTTGTTTTTCGAAAGAGTGCGCGCTTCCTTTGAAGCAGATGTAGATCTGTGTCGAATGAGAGGAACGTCATTATTGAACATCTTCTTTAGTTATATCTATTTTATGTTAAAATGCAATAAATCTTAATAAAAACGCTAAAGCAAACTATTCTGCAATTGCGATAAAATCGCTGTTATATCTGTAAACAGTTATTTGTGGACATATGTTTATTATGACTTTTAACCCTTACTTTCGATCGTACTGCATGCCCCTAAAATCCATTAAACGATGTTTCAAAACACCCTGTATTGCACGAATAACAATGTATGTTACACATTCGCACTTAAAAAAAGTAGCAGCTTAGAGCTGTAATCAAAAACCCAGTCTTGGATGACACCCTGTCATGCTTCCACATTAGTAGAAAATCGTAATGCCTAATGTCTTACGAAATATTTAATTTTATAAAATTCACAAATGAGGCGAAAAATTCATTAGATCCATAAAAATAAACAGGAAAATACAACCCCACACCTCATTATAATCGTCCCCAAAACTCTTCCTAGCTCAAAATCGACCATTCCCCCCCACCTCATAATTATCAATAACGCCAAGCTATATAACCTTTAACACCCATCCGGTTGAATACCTATAATAAGCACGACACCTTAAGCGTGAAAAATTATAACCCTTCCTCCCCCAACCCTCCCCTTCCATACTTCAGCCCTGATCGTCCCAACACGGGACGACTTTGAAATCGATATTAGGAGTTTTCCCTCGAATTCGCCACGGCCGACTACGTTAAGGGACGAATTTTAGGTCGTGCTCGCATAATGAAAACAACACGACAGGAGGTGAGGTGTGAGAGGGAGGTGTTTCCGCGATCCTCAGGTGTTTCTGCGAAGCGTGAAGGGTGAAGGGTTGGAGATGAGCAGGATGGGGAGACGATGTGTGATTTGGGGGGGATGAAATTTTAAGTCGACGTATACGAATACAATCTAAACGTAGGGGGATTGTTTTTGATTTATATCTTGGAATAATGGAATTTGTATAATGTCGTCGTTTTGGGATAATGTGGATTTTGGGGGTTAAATTTTGATAAAATGAAATGGGGAGAAATCGATGTTACAGCGTTGAGAATTCAAAGTATACTGTATTAAATGGTTTGTTAGGAATCTATTTCAGCGTCAACTTTAGACGTAAATATGCTTAAGGCAGTATGTACTGCACTAATAAGCAAAGCAACTCAACTGGTCACCTACGATTTTGATAAAATTTTGCAGGCGTGTAGAACAATAATGTATAAAACTGCTCCATTACGTTAGCAGCTCTAATCTGCTTCTGCTACGTTTGGTTATCAGTTTAAAAAAGCTAGGAAAATATAAGTATTTTTAAAAATATCTTCTTTATTACGTTTGTTATAGTTCATTTACTATAACAGGTACTACGTGAGCCAGTTTGCTATGACGTCAGGACCGTGTTGCAAATTTTCTGTTTCGTCAAAATGTAACAAAACCTTAGGTTATTTAACTGTCAATACTTTTGACAAGTGAATAAACAAACTCTTAAAAATAAATTTACCGTTAATATTAGTGATAAATTCTTTTTGAAAATCAGGATTAAAGTATGTTAATCAAACTAGCAGTGGAAAAAATAACAAAAAGCACAGGCGAGTACATAATTTAATCGGGAACATTATCGTTAAAGTATTCACAGTAACGATTAGTATGCAAGTTTCTTTCTATCCAAACATCTCTCTGATTTACTACTTCTGAATTTCGTTTCCCAAATGTTGTACGCCAAGTACGTTAAATTATCCAGACTAATTCAATACAATCCGCTTATACAATTGTATGTATCTCCGATCTGCCATATTTCATCATGTTTTGTACAAACTTCCTTTTCTTTGAGAACAACAATATGTTTCAACCATAGAAAATGTCTTTTTCTTTAAGAGCACTGTTCAAAATGTTTAATGTATTATGTTAGTCTGAAAAATGTATGTAAAAGAACTACTTCTGTAAACAATAGACGTTTTCGATTGTACATTGGTTTTGACCAGGTATCGTTCGGTTATAACCAATAGTATTCGATTGTGTTTTTCGTGACGTCACAGTTCCAACCTGGTTGAATCAATTTTAACCGGAGTCGGGCACTTGGGTATTAAACGTTTTTAGCATATACATAACGCTTCTTCTTACTGTTTACAGCTGTTTGCACGGGTGTCAATCCTAAGTTTTTCATCAGTCGTAGAAAAAGTATTAAAAATGTTGCTTAAATTTATAATTAATAATATAAATGTTGAGTTTGAAGAAACTGATAGTATAGTTATAGATAATTTAATACACGGTAAATATAAAGATATGTGTTTTACATTTATTCTTCTAAACGTCTATTCCTCAATAGATCCTCACGATTCTTTAATGCATCGCTCGACTGGTTTCGCTATAGCCGAGCATCCTCAAGTCAGAAATTAAAAATTTTAAAAATCAGTTTAAAAATATTTCAGGTTTAAAAACAAAGTAAAATTAGAAAGTACAATGTAAATAGTTAGACTTAAGTAAAATTTGTAAAGAGCAGACATTAAAAAAACAATAAAATACTTAATTTAAACAAACAACACTTTAAAATTATTTAAAATAGATGTCACTTAGGTTAAGTAATGAAGTGCTGAAGGCATGGTAGAATAATTGAAAACCATATATGCAATTATCTCTCGAGTAACACTTGGAACAGAGGAGTGGACTCGAAAACTAATTGCGAGTTTTTTAAAGAAAGGTCTCTACTAGTGAGCTGTTGCCTCAGTATTTCTAATGCCTCCAAGTTATTGTGGTAGGTACCTTTTTTTGGCGATATGTAATATTGCGAAATTGTGATTGATGTGTTGTGTTTATTTTCTTTTAAATGTTTACCGAACAAGGAATTTACAATAGAATTGGATTTTACGCTACGTATTGCTATGGTTAGTCAACCCACTTTCCGCTGAGTGTATTTTGAGTTGCATATTTTGATTTGTTTCCCTTCTTCCGAGTTGAGTTCAATGTATCGAGAAGTTTTCACAATTTATATTTTGTTTGTATAAACAAAAGTTTATTAGTTTAAGAGTTATTGTATGATTTGTTTATTTAAGTATTAAGTTTTTTTAAATTAATTCCATTCTTTTATTTGTCAGTTGTTTGAATGTAGAGTTAATTCGGATTCTATTGTTTGTTTTCGCTGTATTGTTAATGCGGCTGCGTTGTATGATTTTGTGAGAGGGATTTTTAGAGAAACAATTGTAGAGTCTTGTCAAGCAGTTCCTTGTTCGACTATTAATGTGAGTAGACGTATTTTTGTATTTTTAAATTATTGTTGCCATATTGTAATTCATTTGATATTGAAATTTTAAACCTGTAAAAATATAGCGAATCAAGGAATTCATTTAGTAATAATTGTTAATATATTGAAGTGTGCACATTATAGATATAAGATCATTTATTATTTTTGTTCGGGAAGATATTTTTAGTTTTAATTCTCTCATTTTAGTTTAAAGAGGTTTTCAATTCTGCCGTTTCATTTTTATTTATCAATCACTTCGGTTTGGGTGAGTAGAAGCTTTGTGCTCGCATTTGGTTTTTTCTTTTGTGTAATTTCTTTGTAATTATCCACACTTAATTTATTTTATTTTGAAACCACGTGGATTGAATTTGTAAGATTTTGGAAAATCTTCCTGAACAAACAAATCTTTTGCTTCGTATAGGAAATAACATTGTCCTATTTTAATTTAGAGTCAAGTGCAGTTTTTATTTTAGACCAGAACCTTCATTTCACGGTTTTTTTTCTGCACTATGTGTAATTTAAACCCTTTTTGAGAAATAAATTTGATTGTTAATTAACGTTGTTGGCTTAAAAAAATCTGTTCTTTTATTTTAATTGTAAACCTTTACAATTTTTCGGGTATTTAAGAAAGTCAGATTTCATTCACTCACAATTTATACAAGCTTTAATTCGCGAGGGTAACTCTGAGGTTATTAGTTCTTTTGCGTCCATTTTAATTATTTCTGTTGAGCTAGCTTAAATTAGCTAGCTTTTCTTTTTCTTAAAAAAAAAATCAGTTTTGCATTTTTCATTAATTCAGTCAGTACACAGCAGTATATATTCTTTGAGTGCGAAGTGACAACATCTATTTTAAATAATTTTATTAAAGTGTTGTTTGTTTAAATTAAGTGTTTTATTGTTTGTTTTTTAATGTCTGTTCTTTACAACTAACTATTTACATTGCACTTTCTAATTTTACTTTGTTTTTAAACCTGGACTATTTTTAAACTGATTTTGTAAATTTTTAAATTCTGACCTGAGGATGATACTCGACTAGAACGAAACCGGTCGTGCGATACATTAAAGAATTTTCTGAGGATCAAGACCTTGTTTTTCCTTCTTTTTTCCTTTATTAAAAAAAAAACTTAAGGTTTGGGTATTATAAACCTTATTAAAACAAACACTGCAATTACATACAAGGAGTCCCGTTTAAAAAACACAAGTTTACTTACTACTTTTAAGGCTTATAGGTATATAGTATGAAAATAATTTTTAATTCTAGCCATAATAGACCCTTATATAACGCAAGAATGAAACTTCTACAACATCGCGTAGTTTGGCTACAATACTGCGTGCATGCACACAACCCCTCATATTCCCCCCAATTTTACCTAATTCCATCTAATCTGATCATTTCCCACCGTAGATTAGAAAAAAAATCTAATTTTAGCTCTGCACTAAGCGCTTTCGCATGCTAATCGGACGATTTCTATGCCCCAGTATCCCTTCAATCGGATGCACCGTCCCCACAATCCCCCCAAAAACACGTATATAAAATTCCAGCTTCCATCGACAACCTTCAGTGTGTCTATCTGTTTCTTATCGGCAACTTCTTGTATACCCACCCGACTGTGTAAAAAGATGGTATGTACCCACGTGTGACCTCTGTTACCCCGCATGTCGTCCGCAAAAATGGGGGGGCCGCTCTTAGATCGCTTCTCTAACCGGGGGGCGCCTTTGTTACAGATGGCTTTTTTGCAGAACAGGTCAATATCACTGGTGGACATGTACATTGACAATTCCCGAACCTTCGGAGAGACGTTAGGTCAGATACATTCTCTCTGGAGTAGCGACTTTAAAATACCACGTTGATCTTGAGGATAATACAGGTGGGTATTGAGGGGGTACATGTATACCCCCCCACTTTTTTTTTAATTTCTAAAACAAGGGCAATTTAATATCATATGATTGGGACAATGGGAGTTATTTTTTTATAAAATATTATGCTGGTCCTCCTTCACCCTGTAGTTTTATGGGGGCTGTGAGGACCCCCATATAATTTTCATAAATCAAAAAAAAATATTTCAATTACTTTTAAAGAGTTTTGACTGGTATTATTGATTTATAAATATCAAATTTATTTTATGCAGCTTTATTTGAATATTCTACGTATGGGAAACCCCCGAAAAAAACATATTTTAATTTTTAATCAATAAGACTGTTACCGATTAGATGTAGGATTTTAAAAATTCTATTATTAATATACATATTTATTTTATAAAAAAAAAATTAAAGTACTTTCCTACAAAATGCAAAATATTAATATAATATAATATTTTTGACTTTTAAAGCAAGAGCACTCTGCTATCATATTGGACAATGAAACTCGTTCTAAAAGCTGATATGAAAAAGTTTTATAAAATATTCTTTTATATTTGTCCTCCTCCATACAATATTTACAAGGGGGTGTGACAACCCCCCTATGATTTTCATAAATAATTTAATTTATTTTTAAAGAGTTTTATTGGTATTATTTATTTATTTGTAAAATGTCAAATTTATTTCATTCAACTTTATTTGAATATTCTCTGCATGGGAAGACCCCGAAATTTTTTTTTAATTTTTATTAAATGTATTTTTTACAAAACTTAAAAAAACGTATATAAATAAAATAATAAATACCCCCCCATTTGATACTTTTTTAATAGCAAATATATAAAAAAATATATAAAATGGGGTACGTTAATTTTTACTTTTGATTAACAAACATTTTTTTTTAGTCATTAAACTTAGGGTTATGATGTAAAAATACATTTAATTTTTGTGGAGTTATGGACATTTTTTTTATAAAAAAAAAATAGATATTAAAATACAGATAAAAAATATTATTATATTATTAAAACTAATTTGAAATAGTTTCTTACAAAATACAAAGTAATAATATAATATGCAACATGTTTTACGCTATCAGAACGCAAATCAAAATCTGCAACCTACAACAAAAACAGCACAGGGCTCAATATGAATCCTTGAGCTACTCTCATATTAACCTTTAAAGGATCTGAATTAATATTTACTCGTACATTAATTGACTGAGGTCTCAATGTAAAGATACCTTACTTTTTGAGGGGTTTGGAATTATGTTCTTTTTTTAAATAGATCTTTTTTTGTCTTCAAAAAAAAATAAAAAAAAAATAGAAGAAAACAAAAGGGATTTTAATTACTTGTTATAAAAAAAATTATTAGCGAAAAATTCTAAATAAAATTTATATAAAACTCCTAATAAAAAAATAACATGGTTTTTATTAAAATATTTTTCAAAAAGCAAATATCCCCTTATTTGAAGACTGTGCCCCTCATTTTGAATAAAATTATCATAGTTGATGCTCATTCTTTTAAAAAATGAAATCTACATTATTTTTGAAATATGTAAGCTATTCACGCAATTTTTTTTATTAAAATTATATATAAAAGAACCCTTTCTTTTATTTTAATTTTGGTCTAATATTTTTAATTTTATTAAATGAACTCTCTCTTTCATGTGAAAATAAACCACTTTTGGAGGATCACCAAGATAATTCGTATTTTTAAGGGGCCCCTTTTTATTTTTTTTACCAAATAAAACATAAAACAAAAAATATAAAAACGCATAACAGGGTTGTCATTTGATTAATATATAAAATATTAAATTACTAAATTTAATTCAATTCAAAAATTAAAAAAATTGTTAACTAAGTTAACCTATATATTTAAAATAAAGTTGATTTTCACTTATTTCAGAAAAAAAAAATATTAGGTAAATTAGCAAATTATTAATAACTCAAGTTATTTTTTTTTTTTAATGAGGGTACGATTTTCTTTTATTTTTAAATAATAAAAATATTTTTTTGGCAAATACACTATAAAAATATTTTATCTTTAAGGGAGTCGTTTTTTAATTTTCAATAAACAAAAAAATATTAATAATACAAAAACAAAAATTTTTAATTTTTCATAAATTTTATTTATTTTTTACCTTTCAATAATTTTCGATATTCAACTGTTTCTAGGGCAAGGAGTTGCCTGCTAAGGACCTGTCCGGCACCAGCGACCCCTACGTACGAGTTACACTGTTGCCTGATAAGAAACACCGCCTCGAGACCAAAATAAAGAGGCGTACCCTCAATCCGAGATGGAACGAAACCTTTTACTTCGAGGGGTTCCCCATACAGAAGCTACAATCCAGGGTACTACATTTACATGTATTTGATTACGATAGATTCTCAAGGGATGATTCTATTGGAGAGGTGTTCTTGCCTCTATGTCAGGTAGGTTATTAAAAAATAATAATAGTAAAAAAATTCAAAAAATATGTAGGAAATAATTTTAAAAATATGTCTTTATTATTTGGAAAAGGAGACACTTAACTGTATATTTATATATATATATATTTATTTTTTAAAACATTTTTAAATTAAAAAAAAAACATTTTTTTTTTTTTTGAAGAAAAGGGGGACATACAATATAATATTTTAAAAGTACTATATATTTTTTATATTTTTTTTTTTAGGTTGATTTAAGCGAGAAACCATCATTTTGGAAAGCCCTAAAACCCCCGCAAAGACAAATGCGGGGAACTACTGACTTCCCTCTGTTATCACCCCAGCAATAGCATCTTGACCCTTAGCCTGTTAAAAGCGCGAAATCTCAAAGCCAAAGATATAAACGGAAAATCAGGTATACAAAAAAAAAATGCTAACAAAAATATTCAAATTTTCGAAATTCCCGCGTATTTTTAAATTTTGACAGATCCGTACGTCAAAGTTTGGCTGCAGTTCGGCGATAAACGTATCGAAAAACGCAAGACAGCCATCTTCAAATGCACCCTCAACCCCGTCTTTAACGAGACATTTTCCTTCAACGTTCATTGGGAAAAATAGGGAATGCTCTTTAGATGTCATGGTGATGGATTTTGACAAATATCGGGCGGAATGAGCTGATAGGAAGGATTCTGCTAGCAGGTAAAAGTATAGTTGGACAGTTCCGTAGCATCGTTTAGCATGGTTATTTTAGTTAAAATCGCGAAAAACGTTCCAATTGTACAGTCAATAACAAGCAAAATGTCACCTAATTATCACATCCATATAAAAACAAGTTTAGAGTAATTTTGTTCAAGTAAATATCATGCACTGTTGTTTTATTGTAGCAATTTTATAATAATTGAATATCAATCTTATAGTAAATATATCTTTCGAGCGTCATCGCAATGTTGCTTTTTGGTTTGAGATTTTGCTGATCAAAGAGAAGATGAAGAAGGTGACAGTACGTGCAGCGAAACGTCAAGCTAAAAAGCAACAACGAGAAGACAAAACTCGAAAGACTATGGATTACGGTAGTGAAAACTTACACTCAAACTTATATTAAACTACACTCACTTCTGTTGAAAAATTTCATACTTAAAAGTATTAAAACACTTTATACAATTGTAAACCTCAAACTAGATATTTTCGATGAATTATTTTCACGTGGTTTTGCTTATGAATATCTATGTACTGCACCAAAATATCCTATTTTTATAAATTTGTACACTGCAAGTCAGGCAAAATGTCATGTAGGTATCAAATCCACATATAAACACATTTTTTTTTTTAATTTACTTGATTTTCTTTCAGTAAATGCGTAATATTTTTTGTTTTTATCATAAATATTTTATAATAATTGAATGTAAATGTAATTTAAATTTTACTATCTGTCAATTTTCTGTTAAATAATTTCTCTAAACACAAAGTATAAAGGCATTTTACGCAGTTGCAAATATTAGACCAGATATTTTGAATGAACCAGTTTAACTCGTATATCGTGTGACGATGTAGGTACCAAAATACTCAATTTTTGCAAATTAGTACACTCGAGATCAGTCAAAATGTCAGCTAAATAGCAATTCCAGTTATAAATATTACTTTTCTTTAAATCTACTCGATTTTCAATATCTAATATTTTTGTTTTCATCACAAGACTTTGAACACAAATGTAATTAACTATTTGTCATTTTTTTTGTTAAATAATACCAAATATAAAGTACGAAGGCACTTACTGTAACTGTAAATACTAAACCAGATATTTAAATGAATTAATCTAACTTCTATATCATGTAATGTACTATTTTTGCAAATTAGTACATTCGAGATCAGTCAAAATGTCACCTAAGTGTCAAATTCAGATATAAAGACCACTTTTCTTTAAGTCTAATTATCTTTCAGTATTTGTTTCGTAATATTTTTATTTTTATCATAAATATGATAATCGAACATAAATTTAATTATAATTTATGCAATCTATCATTTTTTTTTGTTAAGTAACGTCAAATTTAAATCATCAAACACGCTTTACGCAACTATAAATATTAAACAAGATATTTTGATGGAATTAGTTTCACTCGTAGATCATGTAAAGTATCAAAACACCTTATTTTTGAAAATTTGTATACTCGATATCAACCAAAATGTCACTTAAGTATCAAAAACAAATGTAAACAATACTTTTCTTTAAATTTATTTGATTTTATCGTAAATATTTCAAAATAATTCAACATAAATTTAATTTAAATTATACAATCTTATTAATTATTAATAATAAAAAAACTGAAATTTAATCTTAATTTTAAAATTTATCAACTTTCTCTCAAATAATCTGAAATATAAAGTCTGTATTGGCACACTTTACACAGCTGCATATACCAAACACATATTTTGAATGAATTATTTTAGTTTGTCTGTCCTGTAGTATACCAAAATTACCTATTTTTGTAAATTTGTACACTCGACATCAACCTAAATGTCCCTTCCAGTAAATATTCCATGCTAGATCAACTTTTTGCTGTTTTTGAAGTAGATTCTTTTGCTAGCGTTAGTAGAAGTAGATATTGATGTCCAAATGGAATACTACAAATTTCGAGTTTTCCCATGTTACAGGCAAGAACGGGTCCGGGGCCACTGAAACAAAACACTGGCAGGATATGATCACCAAGCCACGGCAGACCATAGTGCAGTGGCACAGGTTGAAGCCGGAGTAAGAGATTCGACGGACGAAAAGCCAAATTAAGAGGAATTTTAAAATCGTAGAAAGAGCACAAGTAAACTTTCTGTTTATTGTTATTATTTCGAAATTCTTATCGGCAATTTATGTTGAAAATCATTTTAGGTCTCGTTTCGATTAAGATTCGCACATTTTTTACGATTTTATCGCGCAATGAGTACAAAATAAAAAAAATAAAATAAAATTAAAAAAAAATAAAGGACACGATTTTTTAAAATATTTTACAATAAGGACAATATTTTTCTAAATAGTTTCCACTTCAATTCTATGTCTATCCTTTTCTAAGTCTACATGAAAATACGTATAACTCCCCAATTCTTAACTCGTAATTTTATGCTGTGGCCCCTATATGAAAAATAAGAGCGCGGAAAATATATAAAAATACATGAGATGCTAAATAATAGCGCAAATTGTTAATTTGTTATAATTTTTTTCGATTTTCTCCGCTGCTAGGATATTTAAATGTTGTTATAAATAATAAAAAAATATATATATCAGTATTAAATTGGCGTGGGCAAGACGTGGTAATTTATCATAATTTTTTTCCTGGTCGTATAAATTATAAGGAGTGTATATGATCATCAATTATCAAAATGAAGTAAATAGAAAAAAAATAGTTAGTACGTAAGGGCGCCCCTTTTTACGTTATAAAAATATTTAAAAATTTTGATAAATGTATAGAAATATATATGTGAACATACAGAGCCTTATTTTTAATGTTTGTCGTGCTGAATAACCATTTGTTTTTATTAAAAACGAATATCTGAACAAGGCAGGTGTAAAACGTTGACAAAAAAAAATATAATAAAAAATATTTTTTGTGATACCTTTGAAATAGAATGTTAGTAGATACAAATATATTGTTACATATGGTATATATGATATATTATAAATATAGGAATCTACTGAATAGTGAAATGAAGAATTAATATAAAATTAATATATCATGCCCCTCCCCCAAATATTTTTTATTTTTTTTTAAGTTTAAATATTTTAAAAATGTGTTGTTTAATCGTTAAAAATGCGGGGTGGGGGTATCTATTTAATGTACGTAGGCAGATACAATTATTACAAATAATAATAATAATAATAACAAGATGAAAATGAAACTGTGTTTATATATGTCGATGTAAAACTATCTGTAAAGTTTGAGCTTTCATTATTACCAACATTTAAGTAAATAATAGGTGTGTATATCTTAAAGAAAAAAATATAATATATTATTACGTAATTTTATTATTTTTTTAACTAAATAAATTAAATTATTATATGAAATTATGTATAAAAATACATATGTGATTTTATTATGGACAGAAGGATGAAGGATATTATTTTTTATTAATTAATTTTTTTAAATATTTTTTTAAAATTTAATTAATAAAAATATATCACTCTCATCGCATAAGTTTTATTCAAAAGAATTATATTTTTTATATATTTATGATAAAAAAAATTAAAAATAATATCCTCCTCTTTTTGTTCATATCGTACTGGGGAAATTGCAAAAAAATCATTAAAAAATATTTTTTTACAATTTTCACAATTAAATAAATAATATAAAAAATAATACATACAATTTTAATTATTAAAAAAAATAAAATATATGTAGATACACCTTTCGTATATCGCTCCCCCCTCACCTTCCAATCCAAATCCCATATTTTATAATTATATGTCTCCCTCTTTGCCCCCTCCCAAAAAAAATATCCTAAAAACACACATCGCAAATCATTTTTTTATGGAAAAAAAATCGTTATACGAATAATGATCTTTATAGTATACGGTTCTGCTATGGGATTACTATTTATATACAGGGTGTTATGTAAAAATAATATTTTAAGTGCGTAAATATTGCATAATAAATGATTAAACTGTTGAAACTTGCTGAAAATCGATGTTGTATTTGAGATTTTGTTAAAAGAAAAAAACCAAAGAAATGTTTAGTAAAAAATAGTTTATACTGAAAAAAATGCGTTTTTTGATGTGAATTAAGTAAATAAATGTTTTTAACAAGAAAAAAAATAACTGTCAAATTTTTAGGAGCAGGTCAGTGTTGTTTGGTAAATAGATAAAAAAATAGTGAAATAATTGATACTGTTGTAACTATAAATAATCTGTTAAAAATATATACATATATGTAAAATTTTCGAATGCATTAGAAATGGATTTAATGAAAAATAAAATTGCGTATGTTTTTTGGATATTAAATTTTTTTGTAAAAATGAAAAAAAATGTATCTGAAACATACCAAGATTTTGACGTTTTGGCATGTTAAATAAGAAAAAGGTTTATTTTCTTTAGCAAATAGTTGCAAAATAAGCATTAATATATGCCTTCATTTGTCGATTCATAAGCGAATTTTATTACTTAAGCAAAGAAAAACGATAATAAAACAAAAGAAAAACTGTAGTGCCTGATGATGTTTAAATGTATGATGAAAATTCGTTTCTACCACTTCTAGGAAGGTAAGCTTTTTAAAAGCTAAATTTTGCCCAACTTTATTATAACATAATTCTAAATTAATTTAAAAGCGGAGCTTTTGTCCAAGAAGGTAAAAAAATAAATAAAAATATCATAGCGCTCCTTTCCATCCCCTCCACCTCCTACTTTCCACCATAAATTACATTGAAAAAACAAGATTGAAATAAGTAGGTGATTTTCCTTTCGACAGAATCTTAACAATCCACAACAACACCCAAAAAAAGACTTTCAAACGTTACTTAGCCAGTAGGATTAATAAAAGTAAATGAACATGTTATTATTAACAATAAACAAATAAAAAAAAAATAAATGTACTATGTAAATATATGTTATTAGTTTATAGCGTGATTCAACAACATACATACATACAAGAACAAGAAAACAGAAAGAGATACCAATTGTAGCAGCAGACGATGTGAATATAATAAAAATAATACTAATTTCTTTGTGTGTTTTATTTTGTTTTTATGAAGGATTATGTACTTCCAAAAAAATGCGGAATTCGTGTAAGTATGCAGATTTGATTCCGATCTTATTTTGTAAATTATTTTAGTCTAAAACTGTATTTTCTAGCTCTAACATTCGTTAAAATACGTTTTTTTTTTATTAATTTTCAGGTTTTAGAGGAATCCCTAATTTTAACAGGAGTAAGATATTTGTTTTTGTTGTTCTATTATGTTGATTATATGAGAATATAAAAATAATAATTTTTTTATTTCTGATTCATCTTTTTAAATGTTACTTGCATTTCTGAAATTTGTTTAATATATATTTTTTTTAAATCAGCGTAACGTCACAATAAACTTTAAAATTATTTAGATTTTTATTACACAACGCCCGAAAAAACCCTCAAACAAACTCAAGGATTACTCTAATAGCCAAATTTAAATTTCCCGCCACTATTTTTAGTAACTTCAACGTAAAGGCATGAAAATAACTATCAATGTAGTAGAAAATAGTAAGTAATTCTATGTTTCAACGTTGAAGTTACTAAAAATCATTGCGTGCAATTTAAATCTAGCTATGTGGGTACAATCATAAAAGCAGGCCAATGTCATACAAAACGAACTACTTGGATTATTTTCACGATTTATCTTGCATTATTAGCAATCAAAAATGCTCATACATACATAGATCAGAACAGAACAATTCAAAACAGATGAGCCTTGTTAAATAAATACACATATCGTATTATCACTATTGCCTTATCATTTCCCATTAATTAGAGACCAAAATAATCCGGTGATATCGTACACTGTACCACAAATTAAACGATAATTATTGATTCAAACTTCAAATAACGAAATTAATTGACTCTACCAACAGCTGAAATTTAAATAAAAGCTTGTAACTGCTGGCCAGCTTATTAAACTTAAGGAGATACAGAAATTGTGCAATTATTTGTAACGGAATTCTTTAGATTGGCAGAAAAATGGTAAAATTTGAGATCCTTATCAAGCTGCTCTTTTTAAAAATATTGTTAGTGTAGTAAGAGTTAATTAATTTACTACACAGACTATATTAAAATCATACGTGCGTCCTCTGTGGAAAGAAACCAAAATTTAACATGTACAAAAGTTCGACGGCACAATAATTTAAAAGGTTATCGACAGATGTCACTTCTATGCTTTAATTAAGTTCAGGGCTGAACCATAAATAAATAATACGTCTGGCTGCGGCATCTATACAAGAGTAGTAGTAGTTGCGATTTAAACACTGCCCTATTTCTATCTAGCACTTCTTTCTTCTAGAATTTGGTAATAGAGGTCACTTGTCGCAACAGAAAATTCAAACTTTTTCTTCAGGTATCTATAACATTGGAAATCATGTTTACAGGCTTTTCGGAATAAGAAAACAGGATATTCAAGTGATGTGAGGTGGTAATATGATGCGTTGCCTGCATATGTACCTAAGATCGATAGTAATAAACATGAATTTGCATGGAATCATATATTTCTACTACAATTTAGGAAAAAATTAGGTAAAGACCATTTTTAGTTGCGGCTTTTACCTGATTTTCATTCTCATCTCATCAATTGTTCATATATAGGTATGTATGTTTAGGTACTAGCACAGATAAAGCTGCTCTTCTAGGTGTGGTACTATACAAAAAGTGTTTCAACTTTCCTAATAACCAAATTTAAGTTTCCTGCAATTATTCTTAGTAACATCAACGCTGAAACATAAAATTACCCACCATTTTGTACTTACTTGTCTACGATTATTTGTTATTAATTATTTTAAATCCTTTACGATGAAGTTATTGCGAATAATTGCGGCAAATTTAAATTTGACAATTAAGATTGCCTGTTCCTTTAATAAAACAAATGCGTTTTTTTTTTTCAAAACAAAATATAGAAAAGCTGATTCCGTGTCAGAATTAAGAAGTCAAAAATAAAATTTATTTTATAAATCAGTGAAATATATTATATAAGAATTATTAGAAACTTTTCAACTTTTTAATTTCAATAAACGCATAAAATGATGCTAATACAAAACTAACTATAAAAAACATGAAATAC
Source organism: Protaetia brevitarsis (assembly GCA_004143645.1). NCBI lineage: Eukaryota > Metazoa > Arthropoda > Insecta > Coleoptera > Scarabaeidae > Protaetia > Protaetia brevitarsis. The sequence goes on along the minus strand of RXPK01000473.1, from coordinate 281,497 downwards.
AAAAAAATCATGTTGTTGCTGTTCATTTAATTTCCTTAAACAATTAAGTATATAAGCACAGAAAGGGATGTTTCCTTCAATTTGTAAAATTATGATTTGACAACTTTAATTCATTTGTTCTGAATTAGTCCAATTTAAATTGCAAAGTATAAATACGTCTAAATACTGTTATGTCACTCCATTTTGTTTTATGTTTTTTTTTTATTCAGAAGCCCAAAAAAAAAAAATAAGAAAAACGAAGTAATTTTAGTAAGTTAATTTTAATTAAAAAAGGGTTAAAATTATTAAAGCAGACGATATACTTATTAAAAAGTATTTAACTCTACACTTACAATCTATTAAAAATAAAACAAAGCTATTAAAAACACTAGTTTACTTAAATACTACTATTTATTTATATCTAGTAGAAATTTCCATTGCGATTTTTTTCAGAATACAATAGCACCCTCTATGAGCAATATCATTATCTACATGATCTCCGTTCTAAGGAAGTGGCGCCATCTATTGAGGCGGAAATTCAAATTCAAAAATAGGCGTGGCCAACAATAAGCCATTGATAAATTGAAGGAATACAATTTGAATTAATAAGAAAATTAAGACATATTTCCTCTAAATTTTCCAAAATATTGATAATTATACAGAAATCATTTTTTTAATCTTTACTCAAGGATTTTATCACTTCATGTTTAATTATTTCCAGTATTCTTAAACGTAAATGAAATAAAACGCCAGTCTTTATATTATTAACAAAAAAAAATTATTTAATATTCAAATATGATGACGATACACTATATTTATCCACTTTATTTAAAATATTACAGCGACTTTTAAGTTATTTATTCACACAAACTATTAAAGCGTTAGAATATCGGAAGCCTTCTCTTCCAGCAGATTCTCCATCGTGCCGACGTGTTTACACCATTCGTTCAAACGGTCAATCATCGAAGAGATCTGAGAACGATCCAAAACTCTCGGCTGCACCCAAGTCATATTAACGGTACTGGCAACCTAAAAGAACCAAATTTAATTAAAATTACACTTTTTAAGCTGTCAAAAAAACACTCACTTGATCGATAGCTCCTTTTACAAGGCCCTGCGATAGCGCTTTCATCACCAGAAGTTCGATTTCATTTAACGGCAACTTAGTTTCATTAGCGATTTCGGCGAACGTCAACTGCCGATTATGCGAAGGCCTCTTAAACGTCATTTCCATCAAACATAACAGAGATATCTTCTGGCGTAAGAATAATTCCTGTGCGGCTAAATCGGCGATTGAACCCCATTTCACCTTCATCGCTTCGAATTTGTTGATATCTCCAGAGTTGAAGGCATATAATAAATCAACCAGCCAAGCATTTTCAGTCGTTTTTAAAGTCTCTAAGACAGGGTGAGCCAGCAATTCCCCCAAATTATAAACTCCCTCGCCGAGTAACGCAGCCAAACCCAAATAAAAAGCATGTTGTTGCTGTGTGACCAACGATAATGTATCTAATTCGATGCAACCTAAATATCTTAAAGCAGTACGGTAATACTGTGCGTGATCCCCTAAAATCCTAAAGTACAAGCAGTAAAAAAACGTATTTTGATAGAAAAGAAGTGAATTTACCTGTAATATTGCGAGGCAAGTAGATAAAAACGGCCATGAACTGCCGTTACTCCATCGGCATTATCTAAAGTCGCTTCGACTTCTTCAATAATCTTTTTTGTGGCATCTAAATCGTTTAATTTATCTAAGTAAATTTGCCCTAATAACACCTGGAATTTAATAATAATCAATGTGTAACAAAAAGAGTTGGAAGCATTTAGAAAAATACCTTGCAAAGATTTTCAGCATCAACATTGCTCTTCACCTTAGTTTGTAACTTCTCCAAGAACACAACAGCCTCCTTCTTATCCGTATATTGCTCTACGACAATAGCAGCAATTTCGACCAAAGACAAAGGATTGATTCTGTAAGATCCGATATTAAAACACAATTCAAGTGTATTTATAGATAAAAATATTTACTTACTTATTCTCGAAAGTTGATATGAAGTTATTATACAACTGTATAAGATTGTCCCCCTTCTGCAGCGTCGGGTTCTTGACGAAAACCATCAATTTCAACGTTAGCTGGTGCCATAACCTATAAACAAAGGGAAACGGATGACATTTCAGATTAGCGGCACCAAGAAAAAAGGGCGGAATACTTCTTATTGTGCAGCTCCTCCATCTGGCTCCATTCTGTAGCGAGGTCCTTGCCGCTTTCTTTCTGCTTTTTCGATAAATAGTCGCTAACACTGGATTGTTGCACAGCTGCTGCCGCCATTTTTTATACAATGATGAAAAGAGCATGAAGAGAGGAGAAAATGACAAGTGATTTTTATGACATGGGGAGTTTTTGCTATATGGTGTTGGTGGCAGTATTGCGGGAAAATTTTAAAATTTAAAATCGATTTAGCAGTCTTTAATTTGAATCGGTTATTATTTGAACACGCAAGTTAATTGTATAACCAAACATAAAATGGATTCACTTAGGTTGTTTAAGCAATAAGCGATTCAATTATTAATGTAATATTTTCCTTTTGCTGATTAACTCTGCCTTAAATCAAATTTGCACTCTTAATTTAATCGGATTAATACATAAATCTAAATGAATATTCTGAAGTTTTGATTAATTATTTATTTAATATATCGTACACGTAAATAAACCTTGTTCTTCTTTCTCAACATAATTTTTTCATATAATAAATAACAATTAATGCGCTGATCTTTTCCAGTAATATTTTATTTAATGAGGTCATATAAGCAAGGTAGGTGAATTGTCGTAAATAAATCTATAATAAGGACGTATTTTTTTTAAGATTAATGGCACAAAATAACATAAAATTATATTGAAAATAAATTTATTACTATTTGCAACGTTGTCAATATGAATAGGTACACTCTGTTTATTCTTAATTTGCATAATCTCTTTTCGCAAATTTTATTTTATGGCACTGAATAAATTGTGAATCTGTGCATGTTCAAGTATACTTATTCACGTTGCCAGCTATTTATTGAATAGTTATGTTATGCCCGCATAAATCTGATACAACTTAATTTGAGCATTGTGTCAATTTTTCTAATATTGTCTGATGTAAACATTTGTTTTATTAGTCGATCTTTGAGTGAAAGATCAAGTATGAGAATACTAACTAATTTAAAACAAATAAAATTTATGTAAATACAGTCATTTAGTTTCTTCAACTGTGTAACTATTTTTTAACATTAATAATGTCTATACTTTTAGTTTGTCCTGGAAAAATGTTATTGCCATTTTTGTTTTATAACAATGAAAAGGGGACAATGTGATACAAACGTTGTTTTGATACATAAACAGCAAAAATAATAGAGTAAAGCAGTCTTGAGAAAATTTGTCTTATTGGATTTATATGAGAACAATTGTACATTTTTACTGGGAGTATCTGCATTTTGATGTGATTTAGTATAATTACCCATCTACTTGCATGAACATTAACAGAATGACTAAACGTCTATAACACCCTACGAATATTTCCCTTAAATGGATTAGAAGTTCAAAATTATAATCAGCCAGTTTGATAGTCTAGAAAACCCGTACTATTCAATGAATGTGCGAATTATGAGTGAAGAGAGTGTACAAACAAATTATAATTTATAGAATTTATAAAAATATGTTTACGATGATTTTATATATATAGAAATACGATTAAAACGTGTTACAATGATATTGAAAAGTTAAAAACTCTCGAAATGCTTTAAATTTGTTCTTGTTTTACGATAAAAAACGCACAAGGATTTAAATAATTCTTTTATGTAATACATGTTGACATTATTAATTCTAAGTAAATAACTAAATTTACATATTTTAACCTCGAATACATGACACTTTTAACTTAAATCTCATAATCTAATTACGATTTTCTGATACAAGCGAAAATTTTACGCGATCCGGCAACGTCGCAACATCGAAAGTTTTCATCACGCCACAACGGCGCCACCTATCGACCTAGTGATTATTTTTCACTGTCATCTGTCGACCGATGATGATGTGTACGAGATTTCCGCAAATTTCCTAAAGCAAGTGAGTAAAATCCGCTTTAAATTATACGCATTTTATCATCCACTTTTTCCCTCTGCTTGACCGTTGTTTTGCGTAGCCGCGTTTGAGCCGCATTTTGAGCGTGTACGGGACATGTTTTTCCTCTTTGGCAAGGTTAACTTTGCTTCACCTAAGCTTTCCGCTTGATTTTTTCCCAGTTTACGAGGCTTCGATACCGATTTGGGGGTGTCGCGATCATTCTCCGGATAATCGCAGATATCGTGGACCCGTTTTTCTGGATAAACGCGGTTATTTTCATTCATATTTACCGGGGGGAAATTTAAAATGATTCACTCACAAAGGATGTGTCAAATATTTTAATCTACGGGCTTAATTGACGAATTAACTCGATTCTAGCGATACGCACCTGCTCGCGTTAATAATCTCGCCCCATTTCACCCACAGCAAGCATCAAATCTCACTCGAACGACCAAATTTTCTTTGTTTCTTTGTGTCTTTATTGTTTTATAGAGGACAAAGTGTTGTCGCAATGTATTCTTTGGTGTGTTTAGCATGGACTGACGGTAAAATTTATAAATAAAACCAAACATAAACGAATACAAAGTTATGGTAGGCAAACGGGGCAAGCCTAAAGCCGTACAGAACGCATCGCCCTCGAACAATTCCAGCAATTATAACGTCGGGGGTCGCCTTAAGAGTTTAGAGGATCTGCAAGCTTTAACGAAAGAACAATTGAAACTCGAGTGCCGGAAAAGGGGTCAAAAGACCACCGGGACTAAAAACGAGCTGGTACGGAAGTGTTGCGTTTCATAGATTAGACTTGCATGTTGTTCTTAGAATACCGACCTCGTTTTAGCATGAAACAAAACGCTATCTCCTGTCAAATAATAAAAATTTCACACGGCCTACTTCCTAGTGAGAGTTATGCCAGCTGCCATTGGTCGATTTCATCTTAGTGCCTGTGTTTGATTTGTTTTCTAATTATTAATTGTCGTTTTTTCCACCTATTTAAATTGCCTACGTACGCCGACAGTAATTGAGTCTGAGTTCGTATTTACAACTGCAATTTTGTAACAAAGGTGTTTTTGTGTATTTTAATTGTTAATTGTTTACTTTTTATTTACGTTGTGAAATCTAAGCTTTATTAAAGATTCCAAGGTGATTTTTTGTGTGTAAATTCGTTTTAACGTGTGTAAATTGTGCTTTCGTGATCGCTTTTCGAAATTGCTAAATATTTAAAATAATGGAATGTGCGATAAAAGTTATTTATTTAGTCCGTTTCTTTTCTATGTAATTTGGCATGTCTTAGACGTAATAATGATTGTTGTAGCAATTGTTACGGCCCACGCTTTTAACTTGTGCCAAAATATTTCCCCTTATTTATTATTATTTTTTTTATAATCTGTATACACGCGTGGTAAAATCGGATTATTTTTAAAAAATTCAGGGGCTTGTATTGGCTCCAAATAACCAATTTAATGCTTCTATAGTGCCAAAATTATGCAGAAGAGTATTTTAATTGCTGCTTTTAATAATAGAAAATATACAAGGTTGCAAAAAAATCTACACAAGGAAAATATCTTTTTAATGGCAAAAAAAATATATATCTCGATATAATCTGACATTATAAAATTATAAGAAAAGCATATCTTAAGCTTCATATTTTAAAATTAGATACACATATACAGGGTGTTTTAAACATTGTGCTAGAACCTAACTTAGATTTTTGTTTTTTTAAATGGTAATGCTATGCTTTTTTTTTTACGTTTTTAATTTCTCTTTCCTCCTTACATAGGATTTGCCACATCTATTCCTAGTGTGAAAAAGTTATGACCATTTTTTTGTTTAAATAAAGGTGTATTAAAAGGGGTTAGTTCCGGTAAAAAAAATAATATACCTATCACTACTTTCGCGCCATTACTTAGCTTAGCTATGTCTTCTATTTTCGCTGGTTTGAGAAATTAACAAAATTAGTATTTCTTCTATACAAGGTGAGTCAAAACTTTCTCATTAAACTTAAATGGAACACCCTATATTTTCTATCATGGTTCGATGGATATTTATCGACTTTTTCATTTTTGTTAACCATTCCCTATACCTAGCTCTTTGGCATTAGTAGATATTTCAAATTATTTCACAAAACCAGCAAAAATATGCCAAGATTATTACTGGAAAGCAAGTCATTCGGAACACTGATGCATCATCTCTTCTTTAAGGGATTATATTTCTATTCCTAAATTCATTGCACTATTTGTAGGCACACAGAGTAGCAATTCCCATTTGTCGACTTCAAACATAGAATACTACTATAGAAAACGATAATAGAATTCTATTGTACACAGAGTCCCACCCCTGGTTCTGCTTTTTTCGCTTCTAGTACAGTTCTAGTGCTAAAATAGTACAGCTAAAAAGAACAAACCTTGTGTTTTGTTTGTGACGTCTTCCTTCTAGGTTATGTTCGTGGTTAGGTATGCGCATACTTACACACGTTACTATACGCCTTTTAATTTGAAGTGTTTTGCATCTCACTTCCAAACTGTTTCTTTTTCTAGTATCGCAGATTATACTTTTCCTAATCTTTGACCAACGTGTTCATTAAGGTATTTTATTTAGAATTACGTCAGACAGCTCTACCTTGAGGTTAAGCACTTGACTGCAGGACAGCCTGTATAATAGTTGAGTTGTTGTTTGGGTTATTTCCGTCATGAATTTGGATGATCTGACTTTGCGATAGTTCGGCAGAGGGCTGTTTCTTGCCAAACTCATTATTGCAATTAATTTGACAAATACATATACACATCCGATAACCAATTTTTTAATTTATCTTGTGTGAAATTCGCGCTCAAAGAAGATCACAGGATTGAATGGGACGAAGCGACCAGTGTTGCCAATTAACAGAGGACATATTTCACTAGATCGGGATTATAATTCCACCAGAAAATCACTAAAATTAGGAAAGAAATTACTTTATAAAGTATTTTAAAAAAAGCAAAAAAAAAATATATATTTATGTAATTAATAGTTTTCCTACTATAAATGCCCTTTTATTTAATTTTTTTATTTATTATAATTCGTACAATGTTACTTTTAAAAACCTATTACACAAAGTACATTTTATTTTGTCTATTATATATGAATTTAAAACAACACTTATTAGTTAGTCGTCAAATATTAATAATTTACAACAATATACAGTGGAACTTCGTTAGATCGGACCCCGTGAATCAATTTTGATGAATATTTTTTTTTAGAAATGGGCGTTGTATTAAATACTTTTGTCCTTATTGTTTAAAATGACTTTAAAAATATAATTGTTCGGTTTGTTTTGTGCGTGTATTTGTTCATCTACGAAATTAAGTCATTTTTCGGTAGATACTGTCTTATTATTTTTTCTTTTTTACCCTAGTGTCCGTGTAACCCGAATTTTCGTTAACCTGGATCAGCTCTGGTCCCAATTGATCCGGATTAACGAGGTTCCACTATATAGCTATACAACTGTAACCATGTTTTATAACATCTTATTCATATCCTTATTTATTTTATTATTTTATTTTGTACTTTTATTTATTTACTTACATATATACAGAGTGATTCTCAATATATACGACAAACTTTAAGCGCTGATTCCTAGGGTTATTTTGATCATAAAAGTTCATAAGAACATATGTCCAAAATCGCTTAGTTCTAAAGTTGTACAATGTTTAAATAGTAAGTTAACATAATTAATGTTTTTATTATAAATTTGCAAAATAATTAGTAAAACAAAATTAACTTATACTAACTGTTGAAAATGACCGCTCCCAACTGCAATACAAGCTTCTATCTTCCGTCGTATTGACTGGCGAGTCGGTTCTAAAATACCAGGGGTATTTCGAATTGTTTGAAAAGCTGCGATAATACGATTTCTCAGTTCATCGATATTTTCAATGGCAATTGTATAAACCAATGATTTAAGGTGACCCCAGAGAAAAAGTTCAAAGAATTTAAGTCTGGAGACCGAGGAGGCCACGGTTGTGGACCTCCCCGTCCTATCCATCGATCTGGATACGTATTATCCAAAAACTCGCGAGCAACTAAACTAAAATGTATAAAATACATTTGTAATCTTAATTGCAACGGAACTTCTTCCAGCAGTAGTGGTAGCTCCTCTTCAAGAAAATGGCGGTATATCTCGCCACTTAACCGCATCGGTAAAAAATGTGGACCAATCAAGTGATCTCCAACAATTCCGGCCCACACATTGACAGAGAATTGATGTTGATGACGGACATTCACTAGTTCTTACGGATTTTCTTCGGCCCATATGTGATTATTATGAAAATTAATAATCGCGTTTCTAGAGAAAGTAGCCTCGTCAGTGAAGAATATTTGAGCCAAATAGTCAGGATTTTGTGCGATTTTGTGTTGCATCCATTGACAAAAAGCCACTATTTGCGGAAAATCTGCCTGCAAAAGTGCCTGCACTAGTTGAATGTAATATGGATACAACAGTTGATCTTTCGACATTCTCCAAACTGTGGCCTGACTAATGTTTAAAGCAAACGCAATTTTTCTGGTGCTTGTAGTAGGATGTTCCTCAATTTCATTTAGTACCATTTCTTCAACTTGTGAAGTTCTCACTGTAGATGGGTGCCCGTTATCAGTCGTCCGTTTTTTTAAATTTCCCGTTTCACTAAGACGTTGGTGAAGACGGGCAAATATTGAATGATGCTGGATGATACGGTTCGTGTATCGTTCTTCATAAAAGACGTCTAGCAGGCGCGCGAATTTCCATTGGAAGACCGTAAACGAAATGCAATATCACACATCTCAGCATTCGTGTAATTCATTTTAGAAAACAGAAACTGGCAATAAACTGAATGAATACTCTAACAACTATTGGCAAATAAACAATTCCCTCTCAACACAATAGTTTTTGAAGAACCAACTGTGATATTATATCGTATTAGTCATAGTTCATAATTTATTATTAAATATTCAATAACTTTAAAACCAAACCGTTTTGGACATATACTCATATGAACTTTTATGATCAAAATAACCCCAGGAATCAGCGCTTAAAGTTTGTCGCATATATTAAGAATCACCCTGTATATATGTATATGTAATTTAGTCTTCGTGTTCAAAGAACTCACTAGATTTATTACTAAAATTAAAGAAAATCCACTAAACTTTTCACTAGCCACTAGAATATGATTCGTGTACACCAGACGTGCTTTCAATACACCAGATTTAGTGGAAAATTTACCAAGTTGGCAACACTGGAAGTGACAATTGTAGCAAGAGAGGAAAACTTCACAAAAAAAAAAGGAAATTGAAAGAAGCAGCTTACATGGCCATAACACCAAATGCCATAAGCACATCAAACCTTGAAATCAAACGCAAAGAGTTTGGCAAGAAAGGGGCCTCTCTTCTTGGGGCTACCCTGATGATCGCTGTAGACGAACTGCCGAAACGTCGTATCATCAAAATCCTACACACGACGGAAATATAGCCCAAACAACAGCGCAAGTATTATTCATCCATCGTCGAATAATCTCTGGTTCATGAGCCTGTATAATAAACATACATACACTACAAACACACCACAAATGATTAATCCGCAACACACATTTCAGGCACATTTTAAATAGAAAACAACATTTACTTTTATATGTTCCTTTATCTTAGCATTCTATTCGATCTGTACAGTAATTTAGCGGATGTTTTTTTTTTTGTAATTAATTGACCTTTTCGTATCACAGGTTGCCAAAGATTAGGACACAAGATGTCCTCATCGATCAGACGGACCACCAACAGCAATCGAACGGCAAACGCGACAATTGAAAATGCAACGCAACGACACCACAGCAATCCATACAGGGTACCGTCCATCTCACAACAAAGAGCCGAAAGAGCGGAAAGAGAGAGCATAGTCCTGTGGAAGAAGCCCTTATTGACTTTGGAGTATTTCGGCCGCGAAGTGTTCGAATTATTTTGTACATACGGTTATAAGTAAGTCGGAAAATTCGATTTCGAGCGTAAATAACGAATGTTATAACTAACAGCTTCTTGCGGGTTTCCGCCGTGTGTCAAAACTTTCGCTCGACGTTTCGCTGTTCATACTGACGCTTCTTCAGGATAACTGAAACTGATTCCTCCATGGTCCGACATACTTCTTATATAACCCCGTGGTGCATCAACCGTGAAGTTTCCGCTCACTTGACCGTGACCGGTTCGTAGTAGGCTCTTCCACGTGTTGCTAAGGTGGTACCCTTCTTCTCTTGTTTTACCGTTTTATTCTTCTCTATTTCTATGGCTTCCCTGATGAGTTTTTCCCGTAGTTCTTGTGGTAGTTATTACTTTTGCATTCTTGATATCCATTTTGTGTCCGGTGTCGTGCATGTGTTCTGCCACCGCTGATTGCTCGGTCCTTTTTAATCTTGCGTCCCTCTCGTGTTCTTTTATTCTTTATGTCGATGGCTCTTCCTGTTTGTCCGATGTAGCACTGTCCGCATTGGCATGTTATCTTGTAGATACCTTCTGTGCGCCCCTTGGGTATCTTATCCTTTGCGGTCGGTAGTACTGCTGGATGACGTTGCAGTCCCGAAGCGTACTTGTACGTTAGTTTCTTCAAAATTCGCCTACTTTTTCGGTGACTCCTGCTATGTAAGGTAAACACGCCATCCCTCTTCGTGGTTCTGTAGTTGTCTCCAGTGTCGTCTTCTTAGTGGCTCTCCTTATGTCGATGTCGGTGTAACCATTCTTCTTTAGTGCTTTCTCCAAATGTATCTTTTCACTGGTAAGATGTTGACCGTCACTGATGGTTTCGGCTCTGGATAGCAATGTTTGATATAATGTCTTCTTCTGCATCGGATGATGGTGAGATCTTGCATGCAGATATCTATCGGTGTGCGTCTTCTTTCTAAATACTGCGTGCTGCAGCATTCCCTCTTTTGTTTCCATTAACCATAACATCCAGGAAAGGGAGATTTCCAATTTTGTTCTTTCTCCAATGGTAAACTTGATGGCTGAGTGCTGTGAGTTTATGTGTTCCAAGAACTGTTGTAGTTTTTCTTCTCCGTGTTGCCATATTACAAAAGTATCGTCGACATATCGCAGCCAACACTTGGGTTCATATCGCTGGAACTTGGGCTTCTTCTTCAAATGCTTCCATAAACAAGTGGCTATTACTGGTGATAAAGGGCTTCCCATTGCTGGTTCCGTTCTTCTACTCGTAAGTATTTTCCTTCATACAAAAAGTATGTCGTGGATAAGCCACAGTTTCACTAATTCAATGATGTCTTTCTTGTAGTCCAAGTTCTGGAAGTAAGGCCCGTGCGTCCTCCGTGGGTATGTTCAGTGAATAGCGATATAATGTCGAAACTTACTAAAATGTCTGGTAGGTTCAGTCTTTAGCGCTAGACAGAATCAGGGGATGGAAACTTAACATAGCGCCCCTTCTTGCCGCCGCATTAGAAATAAACAGTATGTGTCATATAGAAATTAATCTTATCTTGGTGTGGATCCGTGTCGTTTGAATGGCGCGGTGTGACGTATAGTGTTGACGATTGTTGCGAGCTATTATCTTTTTCTTTGAGATTCCCGAACTTGTTTGTGGTGATTTATCCTATTTAACGTTTAACGTGTGTTTGGTGTTTTATGTAAGCGTTCTTTGAACTATTTCTTCCGTTTTTATATAAGTTTGTGTACATAGTTTTACAGTAGGTATTGACACTTGTGCTATTTTGTTTATTAAATTGTTTATATGTTTGTTTTTTTATGTATATAGTGTTAGCTTTTAGTTGATTCTGTGTATTTCGAATGTGTGAAATAAAACAGCCTTAAAAAATGAAGTTACTTATTTAAAAAAGAATTTCAAAAAGAGTAACAGATAACACTACGCCCTATAATGAAATTCCCGCCATGTGGTTAGGTATTCTAGTTTATGGCACAATAGTGTCAATTAGATCGTGTGGTTTGTAAGTTTCATCTTTCTTATAGTTAATCGTGAAAGAATTATCCACGAAATGTTTCGATTTTCACATACGTTGCAGTTTGTCGGTGTATGCTTTAGTAAGTAGCTAAATCGGACAAATCGTTGGTCGGTGATTCAATGTTGCTACAATCGGTCTTAATGGCACTCCCTTTTAATAATTTTTTGGTATTCCATACAACCTGGTGGTCTAGCGGCTCTTCGTAGCAACTGTTCTGCATCTCTTTAGGTATCGATGAAAGCTTAGCTCTCCCTTACGTTTTTGTATCTTCTCCGTTCCAATCTTCTTATTTCCTTGTAGTGTTCTCGTCAGTAGTTCATCATCTTTTTCCGGTAATCTTTATTTAGTAGTATGTTGGGCATGCCCTTGTCTCTTTGAGGATAACATGTCTTCTTCAGCTTTCAAATTTGTAAGTGCTGCTCTGCTTCCTGGATAGGTTGCGTTTCGGTGGTTTGCTTTCTCAATGCTCTGCTTCGGGACTGCAGTATTACCGACGCAAAGGATTAGATACCCAAGGGCGCACAGAAGTATCTACAAGATACATGCAAATGCGGACAGTGCTAACGCGGACAAACAGGAAGAGCCATCGACATAAGAATAAAGAACACGAGAAGGACGCAAGATTAAGAAGACCGAGCAATCAGCGGTGGCAGAACACAGCACGACACCGGACACCAAAATGGATTTCAAGAATGTAAAAGTAATAACTACCAACCAAGAAATTACGGGAAAGACTCATCATCAGGGAAGCCATAGAAATAGAGAAGAATAAAACCGTTAACAGAGAAGAAGGGTCACCACCTTAGCACACGTGGAGAGCCTACTACGAACCGTAACGGTCAATGGAGCGGAAACTACACGGTTGGATGCACCAGGGGCGTAATAAGAATGTCGGACCATGGAGAATCAGTTCAGTTATCCTGAAGAAGCTATCAGTATGAACGGCGAACCCGCAAGAAGCTGTTAGTTTATAGTTATACCGCCGTGAAAGCCTACGCAGTGTTAATAACGAATGTTGTTTATTTGCCAGGCTCTTAGAATATGAGAAATTAGTAATTTTAGCTAATTTAGTTTAGCCTTTAACGTTTTGCCTAACATTAAAATTAGAGGGACCGCACCAAAGACTACTAGACGATTCGTATAAAAAAGCTAATTATGGTGTCTATATTGGACGGGGTTGGGGATTTTATCGTCTGTAGGCTCGGAACCGGCCTCACAACTTTCTATTATACCTAGGACCGCACATAGCGCAAGTCACGTTAGCTGCGCTACGAGTGCAACACTTTAAACTTTCCAGAGCCACCTTATCCAGACGAGTAGGTATTTATCCTGAAAAAAAAGCGCCGATTATTGAGATGTTTCTTCATTAATTCTTACAGAATCGTTTGTCCGTCGTCCGCTAGCAAATCGGGGGCCATCACGATTTTGTCGATAATGTCGAGGTACGATTGGAGTCGATGTGTTGGGTGCCGGAACTGCTCTGGGGGAATTACGCTTATTTCATGGCGCGTGCGCTAGGTTATCGGGGTAGATTCGATTGTGACCTCTTGTGAAGTTGTTAAATACTGATGGTTTCTGATTAGGATTGATCCTGATGATGAGGACGACGAATTGGCCGAATTCGAGAAATTGCAACGGAAGAATAGGGAGGATTTGACGATTATCGAGAGGGGGAAGCTGTTATCGAGGAGATCGTGCAGAAAGTCGGATTTCTAGGGATTTTAGCATGTGCTAGCGTAAGTATTTTATTATTAAATATGTATTATGGACGTGGTTTGTACGTTCTTGGCAATATTGGAGCAGCTCAAATTGAGCCATAGTTAGCGTTCTTTTTAACAACTCGTCTCACTTCATTTATCTCTCTGAGAATTGATATTTAATCTGAGATGATATCGACTAAAAGAACGCAATTACATCGTACTCAAATTTTATAATTCGTAAATAGGCTACTGTGTGGCGTGGTAAGACGTGTTTATGTTTAGATTGTCAAAGGCCCTTAAAGTAGTCAAAGTTAACCTCAAATTTTCAGTCCCTAGTCCATATTAAAAGAGTACATTATAGAAGTGTGATATAATGCATACAGAAAATTTAATAATTGTTCGTTTTACAGTTGCTTTATAAACAAAATTAACCTATACTATACGCAACAGGCATAGGAAGCGTACTTCGTAATATGTAAAATCAAGTTGATAGAAACAAGTGTTAAATGCTTTCCAATCACAATTGACAAACGAAAAACTGACAAAAACAAAGAGTTATAGAAAAAAAACTAAGTTATACTTGTGATTGGTATCCCCTCCACCCAACTGAGTTTTTACACTCACTACTGCACACCCTTGCGAGGTTGTGCGCTAGCGGTAAGGGGGAAGGTAAAAATCTCAGATAAATCTCAAAGTGAGTCGTTTAAAAAGAACGGGGTTTTTAGCAAAATATCTCCAGTAAGTTGAGATTATCTGAGATTTCTTGTAAAAAGAAGGCATCGAGCAAGACAAAGCAACTCGTCCTGTACAGCTTTTCTTCCTCCTACTCGGGTGTAAGAATAAGGTATTTGGAACAAAAATGGCTGCATAAACCAATATTATGCTTAATAATTGGAGCAAACCCGAAATTTTTGTCAAAATCCTGGGCGATTCTGTGAAGTCAAACTGATAAATATTTGTAATTAAGGGGTGTTAAATCGGTATTAAGTAAGCTATTATTATGTTTTTTTCATATAAATAGCTTCCGACATATTAAGATTCTTACAATTTGAAGACTTATTAACTCTAAAATCATTAATTGAAAAAGTGTGTCCTGTATTAACAAAATGATACGCCAAAGCGGATTTATCAGCATTATGATTCTTAACATGATATAAATGCTCTTGCATTCCTCTTTGTTTGCCTTATATATACTTTATTACAAACACCGCATTTGATCTTATAAATCCCAGAACATTTTTTAAAATCAATAATTTCAAAATTACACTTTAATTTATTTCTTAAAGTATTAGAATTTTGAAAAACCGGAGTAAGATTATATTTTTTTACAGAAGTTTAATATCTAGTTAACCCATAATTTATTAAAATTAAATTTGCGAAACTTTTTCTCCGCTATTTTTTCTCTGGAATAAGTGTAGTTATATTCCTTAATCAGGTCATTTTTAAGAAATGGTTTATATTCACTATTCACTTGTAAACTTGCTCACACTTTTAAAGCGTGTAAATGTCAGAAATCCTTATAAAATAGTCCAGATGAGGCTAGATTACTTTTTATTCCATATTTAAAAATTTCAGTGGCAGAAAACAGAAAATCGCATTCTGATCTGTCCTATGAAATAAGTTTTACTGAGGACTTTAAAAAGGTTAATAATATGAGAAAGGTTAAATCTATTTTCTGTCAAGACTTCAACTGAAAAAAGGGCCTGGGAACTGCCGGACAATAAAAACTTGTACTCTTTATAATGTGGATGCTTGCAGTAGACAAGCAGTACTACGATTTTATTTTACCCCCATCACAGGTTATGACGTCAAACAAAAAAAAGTCTCTGAAGGTTCAAACAGATCGACGAAATAGAATTACAAATATTGTATGTAACGTACTGTTATATCTATTTTAAATTTCGCTCGTTAAAATGAGAATGCATGCAGGCGCAAATGTGTGGCGTTATGTTGACGTTTTTCCATTAAAGAGTGAGAGTGTACGTTAATATAATATGTCGGTACAAACAATGTAGGGCTATTTCCGAATAAACCAAGAAAATATCACTCCTGCGTTTTCTTACGATTAACAACTACAACACTTGCCTTATTCGTTTTGTTAGTATTTTCTTAATACGCATTTCTGTTATTTCTCTTCTTTCATATTATATTCATAAATTATTTTGAGGATGTTGTGTTTTTTTTATTTATTAATAAGTGACTAGCTCTATATTTATAAGTTTATAAGTCCTGGATTGGCATCATGATTTTGGTATTCGAGAAAACCAGTAAAAGATTCTATCCAATCCCGTTATTTAATATTATTAACAACGTTTCGGCCTTGGTCATCTTCAAGTGTAATATGTCAATTAGATATTATTTAAATCACTAGCTGCTGCAATAAAGCTGCATGGTTCTATCTATGGTTATCTAAAGCGCTGTGTACTAATCTTAACAAAGTAACAAAGGTGTAAAATATTTTTTTAAATAATATAGTCTAATCACTATCTCTAAAACGGAAGTAAAAAAAAATATATTGAAGGCAAATCCTATAAAACAGTGCTGCGAAATGGATTCCACTAGTTCACACCCTAATAATGAATCGTAACACGATTTTTTTGTGTGGCGTATTTCAGTTTGTAGCTGTTGCATATTTTGGATGTTTCTACTTGAATGGATAAATATATTCAAATGCAAAATAAAGATTTATAATGTTTCGACAAACGACATTAATTTTAGGTTGAAATGTCACACACTTTGAATTCGCCTAGGAGATAAAATGTAAAAACAGTTATTGACAGTAAATAAATTTGTAAAATATTCATACTTACGCATTCATTTTTATATCCGGTGTTATCAAATTAAAATATTGTCACTATTAAAAAACAGAGAATGTTATAATGACTATAATTAATAAATTTAGAATGGACATGAACAACTCTTGTTTTCCATTTGAATTATTTAATATATTTTGGAGAGTGTGCCACTCTGAATTGAATATTTTTCTTTAGTAGTAAGTAATTATTTTTAGAGAGGAAAAATAGAAAAACTTCTCTGCATTTTACAACGCTTGCAAAATACATTATTTTATAGCTTTTAATACAGTACGGTAGACGTATGTTAATATACAGGTTTGATTCAAATTAAGTGCGCACGATTGCTTTTCTCTGATATTTTGATTCTAGAAAGTAGGTTAAATTAGCCAAGTATTAGGGTTTTTACGCTGATTAATATGCAATATACAAAAAAAAACGTTCATTGGATACTTAGAATATAATAAGAAAAAAACACTTGAATGACGCATTTCCAAGAAATTTTGACATTTATAATTTATATTTTTACATGTATCTTGAAAAAAACTCTTGAAATTAAAACGAGACGTCCTTGTTGATGTACATTTCTATATTTTTATGACCTAGAAACCAAGAAAAAGAAGAAATTAATATCCAATTCCTATTTTGTTTTGATTGTTACAAGCTTTTATCAAGGTTTGTACAGGCTTTCTCTAAAGCTTGGCTCAACATTTTCATTCAACCCTTGTCATATGCTTTTACAGACAAAAACTTTGTCCTGTGTCAACTAGCAAGCTTGTCATAACATTGCATCAAGCTTGCACCCTAGCCAATAACAAGCATGCTGACAAGTTTTTTCCCTTGTCGGAACAACCTTTAAAAAGGCTTGTATAAACCTTTAAATTGTTATCTCGGTTGTTATGTATTTAAAACCTTTCATGGTTTCGAGGCAATTGTCTGAAATATATATAATGAACTTTTAACATTTCAGATACCGATCCCTATTCGACTTGGCGGGGCATCACCTGCGGCCATTCCTCGTACCATTCTGGACGTTCTTGCGGCGCCACCCTCATCGGAAAGGCGTGTGATCAAGATGCACATACAAAAACTATTCGTGATCATAGCGTTCAACGAGGCCCTAATCTCACCGCACTATCCTGGCTCAAACTGGTCCCGATCGTCGGCGAGAGTTTACAAATCCCGTTCAAGGCTTTCCTCGACGGACAGAAGAACAAATTTGCATCGAAGGGCGGTCCGCAGACGACCACAGAGCGATCGAACGTCCTCAGTTCGATATTCGAGAAATTCGTCATCGTCATGATCCTATATTTCGTCCTGTCGATCGTCAATTCGTTGGCGCAGAGTTACCACAAACGGGTGCATAAAAACAAGAAGAAAGCTAACTAGCCGCCCGTTAGAGGAAAACTCTATTTTATAGTCTAATTGATATGGATATATAGAGCGAAATATATACTTTTGTCCCGGTTTTTGTCTGTGGAGATATTAAATTATTATTTTTTTCGGACGAGTGAAATTTGAGTGTTTCTTTTTCGAATCGTTGTGGATACGTATGCATGCATGATCGAGTGGTAAATTCCATATGATTCCATTCCTATTATAGATTTGTGTGGTTTTATTTTATTTTTTAATGTAAATACTTTTTTTTTTGTATAGAAATATGTTATTTTTCTAGTATTAATCGATTTAAAAACTGTGAATTCTTTTTCTTTAAATGGTTACTCTATTATTATTATTATTATTATTATCATTGTGATGTGGCGCGGTTCGTGCAAACTTTGCAAATACAGTTGGTGAGTGTTGATTCAAACTGATACTTTTTGCAACTAATTTATCTTTTTTTTTTTAAAAAAAAACTTTATTAAATATTTACACAACTGCTTTATGTGATTTTATTTAAGTTCTTTGAGTATTTTTTTTTTCTTATTAGTACAAATCGCTTAATTTTGTTGAAAGACGTTCAATTAATACAATTATTATATAGTTTGAATATCAATTCAAATTTAAATGATTATGCAGATAAAAAATATGACATCTAAAATTTGCTTTAATGAATCTTGATTCTTAAATATCCTTATTAAATACGTTCCTAACTCGTAAATGTTGTAAAAATTATTAAAATCGGCAATTCTAACTTTTAATTACAGGAAAAAAAAATATATAAAAATTAAATGAATTTATTTTAGTTAATAAAAATAAAACGTAAGTGAGAATTAAAGATTAACATTAATTTTCTTGTTGAGAGTTTCCGTTTAAGGAAAAATAAACAAATTTATTAAATTGTTTAAATTTAATACTTTATTAGAGGATTTAAGAACCTAAACACGACATTTTCGCTTTTAAGATTAATTTTCGTTGAATGTAAAACGAAATAATTGGAATTTACAATTTCACAACACTCTTTTATGTATATTAATAAAATTGTTTGAAATACTTTAAGAAATTCATGTTTTATTAGTATATCTAAAGACTTAACCTTTTATTTTTTTTTTTCAGTATTTCTGACATTTAGACATTCATCAGAAAAAAAATGGTTTCAAATATTTTTAAAGATTGTAAAAATTATTAAAATCCGCAATTTTTGCTTTAAATTACCGGACAAAATAAAAATTCAAATGAATTTCTTTTAACTAATAATAATAATCATAATACGATAAAGTGAGAATTCAAAATCTTGAAAACAAAAATAAAAAAAAAAAATTATTGTCAATCGACAATAATTTTGTTTTTTCTTCAGTTTTTTTGTTATATAAATTATCACCAGAAAAAAAAAGTAATGGACTTTGTTTATTAATTAATTATATTAATAATATATTTAAATATTGTAAAAATTATTAATATCGCTAGTTCTGGTCTTCAATTAGCGAAAAAATACAAATCTAAATAAATTTACTTCAGTTAATAATAATTTACTTTTTTCGAAGTTTTAGTCCAACAAAGAAACATTTAAAATTGATTAAAATTAATGCTTTATTAGAGAATCTAGGAATCCAAAAACGATATCCTTGCTTTTAGTATTAATTTACGTTAAATGTAAGATTAAAAAATTGGAATTTACAATTTTAATTATAATAACGGAATTGACAAAAATACTCCAAACTGTGGTACTGGTAAATGCTGCAAATTTCTACTAGACCCCTCACCACAAATTGCACTAAACTGGACGTACGTTTCGATAGCAAAGCTATCATCATCAGCAGAAACACTGAACTACTGAGTTAACGAAATTGTTTAATATTCTTCTTTTTAATATTAGTATTTTAAAGGAGTGTTCGAGAACCAAATAAACATTTTTTAAAATCATTTTCGTTCGACGCAGGATAAAAAATTAAATGGACGTTATTCTCAATTATATTAACAGAATTAATTAGGATTTTTTATAATTAATATTATGTTACTACATCTAAGAATTTATAGATTTTTTCCTTTCCTCAAAACTTAATTTTTGTTTAAAACAATACAAAAAGAAAACAGAAATAAATTGACAACTTTATTTTAATTATATCAAAAAAATTAATTACAAAATTTTCTATCTAAAAAATTACTAACGCTTGTCTTTTTTCGAAATTTAATTTTTATTTCATACAATTTCGAAAATTAAAATAAATTATCAATCTTTCATTTATATTAACAAAATCATTTAAATATTTTATCCTATCGACATTGATCCCTTCGATTTTTAACTGAGAAGCTTTTGTTCGCCAAACAATCAATGGTTTGGAGATTACAGATAATTCTATAAACTAATTCTACTAATACACTAAAACATTAAAAACATTTTTTTTATAGTCGATGACTTCAATCACTTTATTTAAATTAATTAAATGTGAGTAATCGTGTTAAAATTGAATTGTTTAAATCATAAACAAACACTGTAGTTACAGATTTTAGTAACTTTAACTTATTTTCCATATTTGTCTAAGTTTTTAAAGAAAGAAAATTAGTTTTAAAATACGCTCGATAAGATTTGTTATTTGAAGTAAAAATTTTACATCCTTTTGTTGGAAAAACCCAGAGAGTATCTAAAGAATGAAAATTTAATATAGTTTGAATTAACACTCCTAATTGCTATATTTATGTATTGATATAAAATTATTCAGTTTTCCCGAAACTATACAAGGCCGATTTGATACATTTTTCTGTACAGAATCGTGTCCACCATCTTCATGTTCAAATTTTCAAGGTCACATTTTTTGGCGCAGAAACCAATTTAGGTAATATTATATTTTGAAAACACTATGCGTGTCTAACGCATAAGAAACGTAGTCTTTTTTTTTGTTCTAGATGTTTTTCATATTCAATTGGATGCATATTTATGTAACTTCACTTATTTTATGATAGACATCCATATACATTAAGCATAACCAATCCTGTGTTGTTCGAAATCGAAAGTATCAGGCAAGCAATACACATCAATGATGCAAGTGTAACATATTTTCTTAACAGAAAAATGTATGGAAATAAAGCAGAACCAATTTTTTTTTTTATGTAAATGAAAAATATGCATACATTTTTTTTCTTCATATACAGTGTGTCCCAAAAAGTTTTATACAAATGGAGAAAAAGTTTATCTTGCATTTCACAAAAAAAAAAATGTTCTTGATAAAAAACTCTGCATGACTTGTAGATCCATAATTAAGTACAAAATTTTTAAAACATTGGCTGGAATACAGGGAAAATCAAAATCATGATTTGGAGTGAGAGTAAAACACGTTCAAACTGTTGTGGAGAGCAAAATTTTCATTGAAATTGTTATTAAGTAGCAAAAAATTATGCCCACTTGTAGATTTGTGATTTTTCCAAATAAAAATTACAAGACAATTATTAATTAGATTATTTATTGAATAAATTAATAAGACATTATAATTAATTGATTGAACCTCCTTATCAATTTATCAACAATAAATAATACGCAACTAATAAATTTTATTGGTAACATGTAAAATTACGTAAATACTACGAAACTTAAACGTATTCACCGTCCTTTTCTAAACAAGTGATTGTTCGTTTGTATAAAACTTTTTGGGACAAACTGTATATAAAAAAGGTGGAAATTCTGCATCGGAAAAATGTACCGTGTCAATTTTCATTAAGGGGAGACAAACATTTCTTGACAATCGATCATTTAAATTTTGTAACTCTTTTCCTAACAATAGAAAAATGAACAAAAGAAGCTCTCAAAACCAAAACGGACATTTTAATTTTAAAACACAGCCTAGGAAACAGTGGAAAAATCATTTTCGTCACTTTCAGTGTTTAAAAAAACACGAAACAAAAATATTATTAATTAGATGTAGAATTAGTTATAATTTAAGTGGAAAAAAAAAATCGTTTGCCAAAAGCGTTTTGTCTGCCCTTTGAGATTAATAATTCCTCTTATTAAGTGAAAATTTGAAGCTTTGAAGTTAAAGTTTGCATCTTAAGGGTAACTTCTTGATCAATTTTGTCTATATGATTGTGTATTAATTAATAAATCTTTGTGGTGAATGTGTATTTAATAGTAGTGATGAATTTATACGATTTCTTTTATAATGAATATATTTAGCAAGGTAATCACTTCAAATAAAAATTGTGGGACAACTGGTGATTCAAAAATTACGCTTTATTTAGATGCCGAATACAATATTGTGTAACTTTACATTCCCCTTGTAATACGAAATGTATTCTTCTACTTCTTTAAGTGATATTAGTTTAAAAATATGTTGATATATAAAATTGTTTTATCCCACTTGCATGCAACAAAAATTAAAAAAAAAAACTACATATTTTACACAGTTTTAGCACAATATAAATAAATAATAGAACCTTTTATTTTTGAATATCCACAAATACAAAAAAAATTATTCACGGTCATTATTTTGTATTTTTAATCATAAAAAAACATGAAAAACATTTTATACGATTAAAATCGACTCACCACGAATCACAAATTTTATTTGCACCAATAACAATGGGTTTCCCGATTTCTAGAGCAATTGTAATATAAATTTTTTGAATACAGAAGGAAAAGTGATTGTGCGAAGTATTTTTGAACTTTCCAAAACCGATTTAGTCTTGTTAAAATTTGGTAATATTTACCAAAATAAAGAGTCCTCTGTCGTCATGTGAATTACTTGCATGTTATAATACTAAAAAAAAAAAAAAAAAAACAAGTGAAATTGAGTCGCAAATGTTTGTGGAGTGATTTGTTCGTGTGCCTAGTATATGAAATAAGAAATAAAAAAGGTTATTTTAAGTTCAATTTTGTTTTCATTTCACTACACTTTCACAAAGAGAACCTGTTAGCCATTAGCCATAGATCACCACACGTTAATTAATCTTTCAGAGCTCACTATAGACACCAATCTCCGGCCAAATCCCCCTCCCCCCTTTGGTTTTTCTTATATTAATTTTACAAAGTTTTGAATCAGTTTAGTTCAGCTGGGAATAATTTATTGCCTCGTTTATTGCTAACTAAAATAATACCCACATAAAAAAATTAATGACAACAAATTTAGAAGACATTTTAAAATGAAAAATACAGTTCTTATCGGGAGAATACTTGTATACCTAAATATAAATACTAACGTATTTCCTTCAGAATTGCGTATATCTAGTTTTTAAACTGTACGGACATACATGGGTCACTTGTTTACATTCTCCCACCTAACTAACGCAAAATTATTCAGGTGTTTTGTGATTTTATATCGACGAAAACATAACACAATACAGAGCACATGAGTTATTTAAGCGTAGATCGTCGAATAAAATATAATGGATATTCTAAGCATAGATGGGCATATTTCTTACAAAGAGTTGGAAATTTAAAAAAAAAAAAATTATTTTCTTTGTTTACCTAAGCAAATGGCTGGTTTTTTTTAAAAAAGAAGGTTAAATTTGGAGAAATGGAGAAAAATGACATATTTAATGTGAAACAGTTATTCTGTAATAGAGAACAGAGGGACGCACAAATATTACTTTATAGAAAATTGTAAAAGCGTACCAAACAGAAATATTAACTTTAGGTACAAACGCCATTCTATCCTACAAACAAATTTGAAGTGGCTGAGACTATCAGTAATTTAAACAACACAACAACAGTTGCACCAAACTACGCACCAGTAAACGTCATCAAATACTGTAAAGAAGAAATTGCCATTCTTAACTTATCTTTTGTTAATTGTTTTTTTTTTTCCTGAACGACTTAAACCTTCACTAGTTAAACCAGTGCATAACAAAGGCAACAAGTGTCAATTGGAAAACTATAAGCCTATCTCGTTTATTTCAAATATATCGAAAATATTTGAAAAAGTAATATACAAGTGAGCGCTTCATATAAAGACATGACATTTTAAACTATCAACAGCATGATTATGTGAAGTGAATGTCAAAAACTCGTACGATTTTCCAGCTATACTAGAGAATTATCACTGGTTTGGAAATTGGTTGGAAGACTGTTAGTACCTTCATGGATTTATCAAAGGCATATGACCGAGTCAATCATCAGTTGCTGTTGAAAAAATTGAAAGTCATTTGGGGGATTCTAGGGGCACTATTAATATGGATTGAATCATATCTTAGGATCGCCGTCAATGTATTGTTGGATACGATGAATCTGGAATTGATGCCGATATCCTACGGTATACCACAGCTCAAGCTCAATTCTGGGACCGCTGCTGTTTCTACTCTACGTTAATAATCTGCCAGATCTTTAGATAGCCGATGAGACAAGCGAAAAACAATGAAGAGCTTGTTCAGCGAAGAGATAAGACAAGAAGCGACACATCATTTTTAACGAGTCCATGGACATAACTTTGGCGCTCTGACAGCACTGTCTATTTACAGAAAGGGCGCCACTGCATTACTCATTATTCTGACGTTGATCTTAACGGTCCTTGGGAGTAATTAAAAATAATTAAATGTTATCCTTGGATGTCTTTAATTCAACTTATTGTTATTTTAATGGTTTCATGTTGTATTGTCATTTAATAATAACACTAATAATGTCTCTATTGCTAATCAAATTCCGTAAAAGACGTACTTATACAGGTTTAATGCAGGAAATGACAACAAATGGGAAATAGCGGCCATTTTAAGATGAGATTGTATTTCCCTCTCTGACACACGCTCTTTATGATTGGTGTAAAAGAACAGGAAGACTGATGCACCTGGTGCTAAAATAATGAGTAGCGCTTTTTGTCTTTGTCCAAAATTAGAGATTAGTTTTAAAACGTTGGGAGATTCATATCACAACTTGGGGGAAACAAAATTTATAGAACTTAACAAAATATCACAGACAGTCTTTTATATACAATAACAATGAACTTACCTGTTCTAGGGACACCCTCTTTCTTAGCTGGAAATTTGACAACGAATTCATTTGTAAATCTTTGTAAGATTAACCTAATTTAGAGGAGAAATATTTTCATTTTATTAAAACAATCATTTTCAATTGTAAAATCTTTTATTATTATCATTTCGGCTTCCAAATCTTCCACATGCCATTCCAATAGAAAATACAATAGACCTCTCGACAAGATTTCAATTAATTTAATATTTACATTAACATATTTTAATTGGCTTAACGATAAAAGTCATCCCTTCACGGTATCTCGTTACGAGAAGTAATGCATCTGTATAAACCTACACCCTAATAAAATGCCCGTTTTTTATTTTTTTTTTTATTTGAAACGATCCATCTGTTTTATCTTTACAAGTGAAAAGGCGAGGTTTATATTCCCAGTTAATTCGCTTATGATTCCAATTTGCTTCTATCATATGTACAATATTTCGACTAAGTACTTACTAATATTATTAAAAATAAGGACGATGCAACGCATTAATCCACTTCTCTTTTCAAAAACAAGTCAAACATTTATTATTTTTTTTCTTTTATGTAATATGATATTTATTTAAAAAGGTTAATATTTAATTGCAAAATTTCTTCGTTTTGGAACAAGATAAAATTACGCGATTATTTCCAAAATAGGAGTGAAACTTACCTTAGAAGATGAGTTAAAATTTACTTTGAAGCAATACCTTTTAATAAACAACATCGAATTACTGCAAAGATTGAAGGTAAGTTGAAGTGGAGCTTTGACTATCATCCGTGCATTTTTGCTAGCATGCATTTCAAACCATTCGAAGTGACCAAATCGGATGAAGGAGTTTTAAGCAAGATTTTATAGTTTTATTGAAGAAAAAGAATGTTATATTAACTCTCTGATATTACGCTATAAACATTTTATGATATAGAATTATAGACCTTCAATAAAGGATTTTTAGAGGGTTCTGCGTTAACTATTAAGATGGTCATCTTTTATAAAACTTTTGTCAAAGAACGTGTGCTTCATAATGTATATGTTAATAAAATACGCGAAAAATCCAGAGCTTTATCTGTTAATTTATCAATACCAAGAGAAATGCTTAACCTGTCTGTGCTCGCTTAGGCGGCATTTACACCGCCTTTTTTTATTTATTTATTTATTTTTCTCTTTCAGCACCTAAAGATTAAGTAAAATACGTTAGTACTGGGAAAAAAATTAAAACTTATTTGTCTTCAGACAAACGATTTAAGAACATGATCTGAGTTCCAACTAAATTTATAGCGTAGATGGCAATTATGTCGGAATAAAACCAACTTTTATGTCAATAAAGACAAAAAATTTGTAGATGGAAACATTGAAAAAGTTGAGAACTTTTTCAGATTGTGCAAATTGCATAAAATAAAACTATTAACAATTGCAAAATCAGGTGCTTCTAGATGTTTTAGGGATTCCTCTAATAATATAAAGGAATATAATAAATAACATTTGAATAACGACTCAAATGTTTAAAAAACTACTTTTCAAAAATTAGTACCATCGGTATAATTGATAATTATGGTATTGTCACTTTCTGTAGTACCTGCTAAATCGTTAGTATATATATATGAAACAATGTTGGGCCAAATACCGACGTCTGAGGCATACCCGCAATAGTACATGACAGGTAACGTATATTTTTTTAAAAGCTTATTTTCTTATATTTTGCCAAAACCAAATATATACAACTGGTTTTAATAAAAAATAATAAAATATTAATTATTATTTAATTTCTTTTTTATAATAGTTTTTATATGAGAACTTATTTTTGTTTCGTAGTACTGCTATTATTTTGCACACCATATTTTTATTATTTATCATTTTCCTTGAACAAAATTGTAATAAGTTTATATTTGTTATTGAACAAGGATACCTTTATGAGTATTAAAAAGTTGATTATAACTTCTTAATTAGTAACAAATATTTTTTTTTAATTTTTCTTAACTACTGCTATTATTTTGCAAACAACTGTAAAGTCCTTAATTTTGACAGAAGCAAAGCTATTGGCTAGAATAAACTCAAATAAAATGGCTTTCCTATACGGTTAAAATCTGTGGTCGAAAGCGTAGCGTATAACTTTATATGTCATGTAGTAGGTAGCTATCCTTTATTACAGTCACTTTTCACGCTTAATGTCTAAACTGTATTACACTACTTGAAAGTAAAGTCCATTCTTCTGTTCTTGTTCTTAGCAAACTTATTTATAACAGCTTCGTTGAAGTCGGGCAAATCTTGCAATGTTATCTATCGAAAAGGAAGTTATACCTTTTCGATAGATAACATTGCTAAGGCCGTCAGTCATGTTCCGTGATTCACAGAACTTCGCAAGAATGTTTTTATTCACTTTAATGTTGAAAAACTTCGTTCCGCTTCAGCTGTGGTCATTGGAATAGTTATTAAGATTTGTAAGAGAGCAAAGGTGGCAGAAAATATATCTTGAAGGCTATTACCTGTTATGAATTTCAATATATGAATAGCACGACTTATGTTCCTAAAATCAGCTCTTCTATAAATTAATTCTAACTCGATCTGCAGGCGAACTTTATCAAGAAATGGGTATGCCTCTACTTTGTAGCTTCTAAATGTTCAATGGGAATTTTTTTTTCCATTTGTGGAAATCTGTCTGCCGCAAAACAGAATGGACGCGTTCAAATGTTTGGTAAATGAAAATCTTTCTTTTACATGGGTGATTATAGTAACAAACTTCCTTTGCTGTTGGGGGATGCTAAGGCATGAATTATTATTATTATTATTTGCTGCAACAGTTTTTGAAATATATGGATTTTCATGTATACGGCGTCTTTTAGTCTGAACAGCATAATTTTCAGAAATTTCACTTTCAATTGTCTCTATATTATTTATTTCTTTGTAAATAGCATTCTCAAGACATGTTATGGCTGCCTGTATTTGTATACTGGGTCGGTTACTGTTTTTTTTTGTAGTTGATTATACAAAATATCAGCATGGAGCAATATGCGATGGAAGACTACAGTCGCGAGCAAATGTTATAGGCACCCTAAATTTTGGGCGAATATGTCAGTAAGAAATGAGAAAATAAAAACTTGTAGGTAATACATTATAGATATGTAGTATTTTAAGGGATCTTATTAATTTGTTGCATATTAGAGTGTTTTTAATACAGCTATAGTACTTTTTAGATGGGAGGGGGAAAGTGACATCTCGAAGTCTTGAAAATATATAAAAAACAATAATACATTTACAAAGGGTATCTATAAAGACTATTGTAACCATAAAGACGATTATATAAACCTTGAAATAACTGTCACAAAAAAAATGCAAGAAACATGAAACCCATTAGTTTTGCCAAAGGTGCCTATAACATTTGCTCGCGACTGTATTAACCAAAACACAAACTTTGAATCCTGCAACATTCGACAAATAGCATCAGTTGATTGATTAATCGTTACAGTTTGTCTTGAAGTGACTTCTATCTTTTCCATACAGTATATCAACAATTCACGATGTTCATACACCGTGCTTACAATCCTGCTTTTTCGACAATTTCATCTGAAATTGCTACTCTTTGCGGCGAATGAGCAAAAAAATTTGTCACTTAAATTAGAAAAAAATTCTCGCACTTCTTGATTCTGACTGTGGTTGCTTGAGACAAAATCAAGTTAAGTTGATGGGCGTAACAGTGAACATAAAACGCATATTTATAATCATTTTTAATAAGAGTTTGCACACTTGAATGACATCCACTCATTACACTTGCGCCATCATAACTTTGTGAAATTAATTTTTCCGGTTTATCTATCACTTGCTTCAAAATAGTTCTTATGTATTCTGATAAATTGACCGCATCATGATCGGAAGGTTTAGTAAAACACCAAAATCTTTCAACTGGTACACCATCTGGTAGAATATACCTAAATACCACAGTTTCATTTGATACTTATTTGCTACATCTGTAGTTTCATCAGCTATAACGGCGACATATTCAGCTGTCAAAATTTCTTTTTTAATACGATCTTGAGCAACTGCAAACATGCAATCCAACAGCTCATTTCGAATAACTTTTGAAGTACCTTTAAAAACAACAGAATTTCCAAAATGACCTTTTAGTACTATATCTAATTCCGAACTGAAATTTATTAAACCTCTGAAAATTCCGGGCTTAGAGGAATCATTCGTTTCATCGTGGCCTCGAAGTGCCAACTCAAAAGCCCCGTAAAACTTTATACAATCAAAAATTTTTGAAAGAACATACCTATTTTTTATAACTAATAGCTTCTTGCGGGTTTCGCCGTGGGTCAAAACTTTCGCTAGACGTTTCGCTGTTCATACTAACAGCTTCTTCAGGATAAGTGAAGTGAAGTTCAGTTATCCTGAAGAAGCTGTCAGTATGAACAGCGAAACGTCGAGCGAAAGTTTTGACACATGGCGAAACCCGCAAGAAGCTGTTGTTATACTTACACCGGCCGTGAAAGCCTACGCAGTGATACCTATTGTTTCTTACTTGTTCATTTTGTTGTTGAATATTTCGTCTGTATGCACTATCAAATTGTTGTCGTATATCTACTTTTCCCAGCAGCTTCATCTCTAGTTGTACATTAATGTGAGCTTGGGCATTCTTGTGTTTTGTTTTATTATTATTTTTTGGGCCAAATGACTCAGATCCGTCACTCCAGTTTTTGATCAAGATGGTTCTGCAGCACGGCGACAAAATAACAAGCAGGGGAAGCAAAATAAGCTGTTACTAACACTGCACCCACAAATCCAATCATTTTTTTTTTCGTACATGTCCTTCTTAAATCTTCTTGTGAAGTCTTGTAGATTTGCCCTTTGTAGTTTGCGTCAAATTAAGTTCTAGTTTTGGTCTGCCCACACTTTTAACTTGAATTTTTTGTTCATAAGTAAACAAATTAAAAAATTGTCTTTTAAATATTGCACGATTAAGATCGAGTAATAGATTTTATTAGTTTGTAATCGAAGATTTGTTTAGGGGGTTCACGTGCACATGTGCTCCTATACAGAAACCGCGACTGTTACATAAGGTTTGTTTGTTTGTCTGATCTAAGCAGATCCGAGGAATTTTACGCGTTTGTTTGTATTTTAGAGCATGATTTGTGCGTGTTTGTTTGTTTAGAGCAAGCAAAACTTGTGCAACATAACCTACTCGCACTAACGCCGTGTTGTAAACTGTCGTTTGTAAATGTAATCTAATTTATAACTGATCAATATGCACGAATAGATAATATAGATCAATGTTGTTTGATGTAAGAACGATCATTATATATTTTAAAACTTCACTTGGTAGGTACACTAGCGACACTTCTAATTGTACGACCTACAGCATAAACAGAGCCTAAATGTGTAGCATGGGTAGTAGACGACTTATGCATTCACTGCCGTCTTCGAAATATGTAAAACACAGATGTGCGGTCTCCGGTGTTTTTTGTAGTAAATCTACTTTAAATGTAAGGAAGAATGCAGTAAATAAACATAGAAAAAAACATTGATCTTATAAAATAGAGAGAATTAAATACATCAAAGGCGCATACTTATGCCTGCCGACCTACTCGGTTAGCACAATTCGAATTTTTTCATTTACTTACCTTAAATATAATATTGTATACAAACAGATGTTTTTGTTTTCTTTACAAATCCTACAGCTTTACCAAATATGTTTTGTGTTTTTAATCCAATTGATTCACAATGATTGTTTCATAACTATTTTTAATTCGCACCGGCTCCTTTTTTTCGATATTAACATAATGAATAATTAATATTTATATAAACTAATCATTAATTACTAATTTAAACCTGCATTTTGTATTAATAGCTATCACTACTGTTCAATTTAGCACTAATTCAAATTTTGTATTTCTTTTGAAAAAATATTGTGAGACTTTTGAGGTAAAAATCTTTGAAACTAGGGAATTTATAATCGAAATATTATTTTATCTTGCTATTTTAATATAATGGAAACATACCATTACTATAACTAATAAAAAATATTTCTGACGAGTGTAGAGCTTTTCCTTCTAATATCTGATATATCTGATATAAAAATCATGGTTTTGAATGCATCCTCGCCATATCTCCTTTATTATTTAATGTTAAAGAAGGAAGCCGGAGCGAGTTAAAAAAAATGATATGAATCATCATGACATTAATTAGAATTAAAAAATATAAGCATATTTGGGTAACGCTGCAGGAAAACAAAACATGCATTTCTGTCAAAAACGAAATTACTACAAATTTCTCTGCATTTAATAAATTAATTGCCGCAACACCCACTTCACGAAAAGTGGAAGTAGTAATAATCCTTATTACTATATTGTTTAATATCTTGCATAGGGGCTGTCGCCATCTAGTTAATGCATTAAACTAGATTGAATGAAACACTTTTTTCATGTGTTCAGTAATATTGAAAAAAGTGTTTCATTCATAACGGAGGTGTGCTTTACTGATTTCAGTATAGCTAAATACTTTAAATGTCTTCATGCGATCCATTTTGATAGTTTCATTATTATTTGCATACGTATAAAATGAATAAAAGTAATAAACCCATTGATATTGCTATTTATTGTATAATTAACATGCCTTTGGTTTAGTTCCTAGTCATAGTTCAACTGTAAAATGAAAATACCTTTTAAAACCATTTAATAACACTACAGCTATTCGAAATACTTCAAACATCAAATAAATTTATTCCTACGCAAAGATAACAAATACATAAGAGATGCATTCAACTTCGCACATTAATAAATCCAGTCTAAGCTTTTTTAAAATAACCGACAGAGAGACCGCACATCTGTGTTTACATATTCGAAGCGGCCAGTTACTGCATAAATCCGTCTACTATCCACGTTAAAGATATGGGCTCTATTTTACCCTGTAGGTCGTACAATTAGAAAGTGTCGCTAGTGTACATAAATACTAGTATATGATGCATTTTTATTGTAGTCTAGATTCATTAATTTGAAAAATTATTTTTACTTTTCCTGTTCATAATAGCTGTGACAATCTGACAATAGTAAATAATAAAATTAAAGTTGTATTGCAATCGAGCGCGTTTGTTAGTACCATCTTTAAATCCAACTCTGAGACGCTCTCAAGTTACTCTCATAACGTCAGTAGCTCCAAGCACACAAACAAATAAAGCTATAGAAAGATGACTCCCTCTAAAATATTTTTTTTTCGCGAAAACACATAAGATAAATTCACTTATGTACGTCCAATATCATCCTGAATTTGACATTAAAAATCACATTTATTAGTTAAGAAACTTATAAGTTCTTGCAACCCAAACTCCTTCATCGACTTGCCCCTTCGTTTATTTACTATTTAACCCTTAAGTGCGAGGTTAACATTCAGAACCGACATATTTCATCGCCAACTTCTTGTCATTTATTTTTCTCAAAGAATAGATGTGTCGAAATGTTTATTTGCGATTTCTTTTCGCAAGTAAATTTCAAAGACGATCCATGCGCACCTAAGAGTTAATATAAAAAAAAGAGATCGTCACTATAAAATTTATCACTATATATGTATTAATCGTTAAATTAAGAAAATATTAAATATGAAAAATAAATTATCCGCGAGAATATATGGAGGTGAACGTCGCGTGCAATAATTGCTAATTTATATATTTTGTACATTTGTATATAGTATAAATGTTTTTTTTTTTATTTAATTAAGTTTGGTTCTAATGATTCTGCGGGATAAATCCCCATAAATATATAAATAAAATTAATTAAGAAACAGGTATGAATTAATTGTTTGTATATATGTATATGTATATAACAATCGCTAATCTATTAGTATATTTATTTAATTATTATAAAAAAATCCCAATACGGATTCAATCAATTTTCTCAGTGAAAAATCGAATACCACTCACACAAAAACACGTACATACAAATACGACGATTCAATAATAAATATGTATATAAGTACCGTTCTTAAAAACGAACTATCGTCATAGTTTTAGATAAATTATCCCAGTCGTAAAGTAAGTAATACTACTACTGCATAACGAAAATCATCACGCCACAACCTCGGCTCTATTCGTCACATAATTTAAAATAGGAAGAGCGTTGTTGTCCGATTTCGTTAAAATAAAACAAGAAAAACAAAAAAAAAACCTTTGGTTTTCATGCCACTTCCAGTCAGGTTCTACTAAAATGCGAGCCACGGATGGTGCTTCAAAGATTCCCTCGAACGGTCACCGTAATCGTAGGTGATTTCTTCACCGACACCGATATCGTCCTTGGCTATCAACACCAATCGCGGGATGCCGTCCACCGAGACTGTCCTAGTCACCAGGTTGCCGTTTCGCGAGTGATTGACCAGACGTCCTAATCTGCCGGTTTCCGCTGTTGCATCGATGCTGAAAGAAAATTAAAGAATTACACCTTTTTTCTGCTTGCAGAGCGAAATTAATGAGCATTTTCATTCATTTATTTTTAACGCAAATAATTCATCGATCCTTCAGCTGCATACATTGGTATAGATTTCATCACATAGTGCTTGTCTTCAAGCAGTTTGTCAGGCGTGTTCTTCACGCATAGGTAGATAGATCTTTATTCGGTGCGTTACTACAATAATATGCACATGTCATTAAATATACAGCGTGTCTCACGAGCAATTGCATCGATCGATATATGAAAGAGTATACATTGGAAAATTCTGAAAATTACGCAGTATACTAAAGCCGACGTGAGGTATTGAACTAAAATATTTTTAATAATCTACCGTATCCGGTTGTACCGAAAGTGGCTGTCAACATTGTTATTTTCAATAATAATAATAATAATACGTTTACTTACCATAGATCCAAAAGGTTAGAGGTTTCGTCAAAGTGTAACATATAAAGTATAATGCGATTGAACAATTAAAGTAAAACAAACAAAAAAAACTTTCAATGGCGCAGGTGTGAAGAATTCATTTACTGAATAAAAACATTATTCTATTAAGTATGCTTTCAGCCACTCTTTAAATAATTGTAATGACTTCCTTTATGTTAGATGGTAATTTATTGTATATTTTGATTGCTCTGTATCTCGCACCGTTCTCATAGAAGGTGGTGTTGTGCGCTGGAATTCTCAACATTTGGGTAGATCTAGTATTCATGAATGAGTATACGTCAGCATTTTTAGTAAAAGTTCTTTATTTTTCCAAACGAATAAAGCTAACTCGTATACGTATAAACAGGGTAGCGGCAATAGCTGTAGTTGTTGAAACAGTGGCTTACAATAACTTCCATAGTTAACCGCAGCCATTGATCTAATTATTCTTTTTTGGCTACGAAATACTTTAATGAAACTGGCTGCGGAGCCCCAAAATATTAAACCGTACCTTAAGCGGGAGAAGACATTTGCATAATAATATATTGAAGTTGATATATCAACATACTGCCTCAATTTAACAACAGCGTGGCAACAGGAATTAAGGCTAGTCACAAGGCTTTGAGTATGATGTTCCTAACGCAGTCCTTGTTATTCCAAGGAATTTAAAATTGTCAACACTTGGAAATGGCTTACCATTTAAGTTGGCGTAGAGACTGTGCAGATATTTATTATTAAAATGCATTAGTATTGTTTTTGAATTATTCAATTCTAAACTATTATATTCGCACCACTTAAATATTTCTTTGTCGGTATTTGTGGTAAGTCTAGATGCACTTTCTAAATGGTTAGTTGATACGATACATGAAGTATCATCAGAAACTGGTAGATGTGTTTGCTAGTAACAACACTGGGTAAGTCTATGCTATATATTAAATATAGTATAGGGCCTAGTATGGAACCTTGAGGAATACCTCTACGAATAGTGCTCGCAACAAAATATCGGTTTGGATCCAACATTCCAACAATTCAATAAGGATTCTTTTTAATCTGGTAGAGAGGAAGGGTCCATATATCAACCTGTTATATACCTGTTTTATTATTGTCAGCTTTGGAAGTAAGTCTTTTGTCACTGTATAATATTTTCTTAATAAAATGAAAAGGGTAGTTATTAAGTTTTAACCTATCTTTAAGCTTTTTTTTAACGGTTGCAATGCCTAAAGCTTTCGCTTGTCAGACGCTCGCAGAGCCAAATCTCCCTCCTAATCAACATTACGACCCCGGAAAAAAAAAACCGATTATCGTAACTGACCAAAGTGAGATTTGAACTCCGGACTAAAATAATTCTTTTTGTGGAATTCTATATAAGAAAGTGACAACATACGATGTTTTTGATTAATGATCTTTTCTGGTGGAAATGAAATTTAAGATACGATTAGAGTTAATTAGTTTTGAATAAAGATCCAATATCTTACCATCAACATTGATTACAAGGACATCCAGGAAGGGTGAGGTATTATTATTTTCTTTCTAATTTATCTATTTAACTAACGAAGCAGTATTTAATGAAAAAAATATATGCTCATAAATACGGTATTAAAACAAAAAACGCGAATTCATCTGCATCATTAGCACATCACAATTATAACACAGGTCATGATTTTAATGTTGATAGCGTAAAAATTTTATTAACATAAACTAATTATCAAAAAAGATTAATTAAAGAAATGATAAACATAAAAATAGCATTAATTTCAGAGAAAAGATCACAATGTAACATACAATAATTTAATTGCATAAATGTTGCCTGCATTGTACTTTTGATATGTCAATCAATTTGCCTTAGATTATTAATTTCAATTTGTTGTAAGTTCAAAAATTGTTTACTAAATTTAACCATATTATGTTTTGCTAAAATTTATAAAAACGGTGCATAGTTTAAAAAAGATTGCATATCTGTTCGAAGAGTTGTGACCTGTTGGGTTTTCACACTTGTATGTTAGATTTCGTTTGTGAAATTTGTCATATAGTGTTCATGTTGTATTAGTCTATTTGTTTTAAGTTTGTAATTTCATTTTAGCCATTTTTTTTGACGTTTCAAAATGTTATATATTTTGAATACTAAAACTCAATAAGATAAAAAAAAATTCTATTTTAAAAATTATCGCTTTGATTTAATATAATGTAGATAGATATATTATACACATGCCATTAAAAATGTTAAGGAATAACGTAATGTTGCAACTTAAAATTAAAAAATGAAAGATGTCTTAATCGACAATTTTCATTTCCATTGGACTTTCAATAAATTCCCAAGATTAATATAACTAACAGCTTCTTGCGGGTTTCGGCGTGTGTCAAAACTTTCGCTCGACGTTTCGCTGTTCATACTGACAGCTATACTGACTGAACTTCACACTTCAGTTATCCTGAAGAAAGCTCATACAACACTAAAGTCAACTTAAGAGAAGAAAAAAAAAATGATGCAAGCATAATCTCAATAAAATTTCTTTTCTTTTTAAGGCCAAATGAATAAGTAAGATCTTTATAACACTTACCAATATTGTTGATTCTTGTGCTTAAAATAGTACATATAACAACCCATATTCTGATCTTGCGCATAATTCTTTTCCCTAATCCTAGCTTGGTTGATATCAATAAGTTCTCCGCTGTATTCCACAACGAAATCACCCTTAAAGAACTGTTTCGATGCAAACGACAACCTCTACCTTTACCTTCGAACTGCCGTACCTGAAATTATTACCACTCGAAATCGATTCCACTTACACATCAAATTAAAACTACCAACCGATAAACCTTCTTCGATTTGATTGCGCAGAGAATCTTCCAAAAACTTCTGCTTCTCTTCCAAGACGGTTGTTTTAGTCTTCCGTACTGACCGTCGCACAGGAAAATACTCCGTTAACTTATGATTTAGCTTCTCGACACCTTTCTCGTTGTTATCATGGTTAATTTGTCCATTTTTCAGTCTGATATCGATTTTGAAAGGGTAAAAAAAAATATATATGAAATCAAGCGATTATATTTGAAAAATTACCTCCGTTTAACTTTTGCCGGTGGCTTCTTCTCCCCACAGTTTTCTGTAGCCCCATTCTGTCCTAAACTGTTTTCGCTGTCGCTTCTCAATTCGATTCTGTGCGGAGTTAGTTTTACATCTCTATGTCCAGTCTCGGTTAATTGAGGTGTTGTATTTAAATCTGCAGTCAAAAAGTAATCTTAACATGTATTAAAAACTATTACTTAATGTATTTTTATTGTAGTGCAGTATTGTATTTTAATATGTTTGTTTGTCACAAACTTTATTTCATTAACTATTCCATGTAATTTTAAAATTTCAAAATGAGTATGTTTTACAATTATAGACAATATGTTTCATCTTTTGACTCTTCCTAATTGTTAATTTACATCTGTAAGTCTTTTTTTTTTTACTTTTTTAATTTTAATTTTTGTATTCTAGATTTCTTTAGAAATTCTCTTAGAAATATTTTAAATTATGTATATTATTTTATATACCTAAAGAATGGACTGTTTGCAATAGGTTGAAAAATTCTACAATATTCTTACCATTCAGTTTTATTTCATAATCAAGTATTAAAAAAAAATAAGATAAAAATTAAGGAAAATGACTTTGCGTGGACTTACTACAAATACATTTATAAAAGAACATTACTTTTACGCAAATTCATAATTTATTTAAAACTTTTATTTTAAACTGACGTTTTTTAAACCTGATGATGGCACCATACTCGTCGAAACATGATGGTATTAAAAGAATACGAAATAAATTTGGTCGAAAAGACACTGCGCAATTTAATTTTATAAAAAAAAAAATAATAAAAAGAAAAAGAAAAATCACAGGATTTATTAAAAACTGATGTTTCCAAAACAATTTTGATGATTTATTTTATTTTATTTTTTCAAGAAATAAAATATATATAAATTTCAATAAATTTGTTATTAAATACAATAAAATACAAGTCACATACAATGTCAGTAGACCATTAAAAAATATTTTTTTTTAATTAAATAAAAACCATTTCTTACAATAAAAAAATAGGAAAAGTATTGCACTGTCTATTTTTTTATTGTAAGAAATGATTTATATTTAAAATTAAAATTTTTTAAATTAAAATTAATTTAAAATTTTGCTTATTTTATTATTGTAAAAAAAATGGTAAAATATATTTTTAAATCGTGTACTGACAAAGGTATTTTATTGTATTTAAAAACATTTAAAACAATATTTTATTTTATTAAAATTTATATTTTATTTCTTGAAAAATTAAAATAAAAAAAAAAATTAGACAAATATTTTTTTTTTGAAATATCAGTTTTTAATAAATCTTGCGACTCTTCATTTTATTGTTTCTTTATATATTTATTTAAAATTTTAAAATTATTAATTTAAAATTTTATATTGCACTTTGCTTATTTTTTTATTGTGAAAAATGGCGTATATTTAATTAAAAAAAAAGAAAAGATTTTTTAATCGTGAACTGACATGAATGTAGTTTATTCTATCTAATAACAAATTTATATATTATGTATTATTTCTTGAAAAATTAAAATAAAATAAAAAAATCATTAAAATTTGAGAAAAATATTTTTTTGGAAATATTAGATTTTTCAACCAAATCTGACGATTCTTCATTTTATTTTTAGTTTTTTTATAAATCAAATCACTGTAATTATTTAAGTAAAAGAAAAAAAATTAAACCATGATTTTTTTAATTTATTATTAACAATAATTTAATATTTTACTATTTTTTTTTAGTATTTTAAGTATCTAAAGTGAAAAAAAAATATTATAAAATTTTTAACTTTAACTTGTATTAACTGTTTACCGTTTTAAGCTAGTCATTCTCTATTTCATTTATTTGGGAATAACGGTAGTTTAATATATTTTATACATTAAATAAAACAAATTATAAATCAGAATTTTTTTTATTATTATTAACAATAATTTCATATTTTAGTATTTTTCTTTCTGAAGTAAAGTGAAAAGAAATGTCAATATTCACAGCAAAAAAAATATTTTTTAAATAAATTAATTATAATATATTTTTTATTTTACATATTAATTAAATTAAATTGCTTTTCACTAGAAAAAAATCATACACATTAAATATAACAAATTATAAATCAAAGATTTTTTTTATTTATTATTAACAATAATTTCATATTTTTGTATTTTTCTGTAGTTAAAAAAAAAAATTTCCATACAGTCACGAATTTTTTAAACATCGTTTATCCACAAAATTTAAGAGAAAACCAGTTAATTCGTCCACATTGATTACAGTAAAACACAAATTCCAGTATACATGGTTGTCTTACACTAATGGATTACTTCTTGTGAGAATATTTGAAAACTAAAGCTTATAAAAATAGTTTCGAAAAACTGTAAAGTCTGAAACTAAAAATTTCAATTGAAATGCGGCATATTTCAGATGCAATTTTGAGGAATATGATACAGGGTCTCAAGCACCAGCTAGGATATTATTTGAGAATGGTTGCCAATATTAATACTTTATTAATTGCAGGGTGAAAATTAATTTTAAAGTTATTTTAGCTTTGTATATTCTTTCTTGGTTTCTCCCTATTGTGTTATTTATTTGTTTCCTTACTTTTTTGCAAACTACTGCTGCATTAAACTGCTTATTTGTCGTCATTCAAGTCACATTGTATATTTAAATCTGTGCATTTAAAAAAATTGAAAAAATATAAACAAAGTCAGAATTGTCAAAAGATTGTGTCGAATATCCGTGTGTTTCGTATCAAAATTTAATGTTGTATCCATCTTATTTGTGAAAGTGTCATGTTAAATTGTGCCAGTGAAAAATGTTTTATCCCTCATCATGTCAGTAGGAGATGTGAACGAAGGCAGGGCCACGGTCCTACGTGAAGAAGAACAACGATGAGATCTACAAGTGGTACGCTTTTGAAACAGCAACGGGAGGAATTAACTATGTTAATACAAAAACAGGAGGCTGAGAAGAAGTATCTGAAGACGGAGATCGATCGACTCAGATACAAATATCAGCTGGTATATCCTATAATTTTTTTTCTAATTTTAAATTTACAAATGAAGGTCCTTTCCTGAAGGTAACGAAAGCTTGAATCAACGCATCATGACGAAAAGAACGGGTACGATCAAGGAAATAACCGAAGCGGAGCTCTGTTCAATAAGATCGTCGTATCGTCCGACACTTTATTGGGAGCTGTTGAAAAAAGACCTGGAGTTTTAGAAGAGACGACCATAAATAAGAAAGTCGGAACGGAGAGTCTTACTCTAACACCGAGTAAACTTCCACAGATGGAAGCCCCTATTAGTTTGATGAGGTATTTAAAAAAAATTACGAAATTCATTTTTCAAAATTTCTTAAAATATTAAATAATCAACAGGGCAGAACAGGGCGCTTAGCGATCGTGAATGTGTATGGAGAAGAAGATTACCTCCACATATCAATTCGCAAATTGACTGTGTCTTCGAAAAAACCGCCTCCAAAACAGAGCCGGTACCGACGCAAATTAGCCATTGGACTTAATTAGACATAGGGCAACATAGGACAACAGGCAGCAGTACCGACTATCTCAGCCATATATGAAATTTTACTACGTTTAAATCATTTTAATGTTAAATACCAAATTATATTTAAATTAAAAACTCACCGATATATTCCTTCACTTTCTCGACAGATCAATCCTCATCACCAATAATACGTGTCAGGCTTTTAATATCATCTAGTTCTTTACAGTATCAATTATAACTATATCAACACCACACTCTAAAATTTCAACCAATAATAAAGGAAAAAAGCTGTTTCAAATAAGAACCACCTGAAACAACATGCGTAATGCTCTTATTTGGTATTCAGTATTTGCGTCATCTTGGTGGTAATTTCGGCGCGCTGATCCTTTCCTTTAGGAATTCGGTCGAGCAAACAATCGTCATTTCGAGAGAACTACAACGACAGCTCTTACTCTCCTGCCTAAATTCAAAATTACCGCTCTATATCAAAACAACTACTAATTGCCAGTCTCAAGAAAACAACATGGCTGTCATTTTGATTCTAAATTAATTTTACCCCTTTCCAACGATCCAATCGCCCCGATTTAAACGCATAACCCACTTCGAGGTCCCCGACTTACCTACTAACCATCTTTTCGTCGTGCCCAAGCGATGCGTCTCCTTAATTGTTGGTGGAAAGCGCGCAAGCGATCACCAGTAGTACATAAAGTTCGGAGATTCAGGTGGATTTTGAATGAGATAGCACTGAGAACACGCAGTCGTTTCGGGTTTTGAGAACGCCGTGGAATCGAATTATAATCACCGTACGCGGGAAGAGTATTAGTCATCTTCGACTTTTTCCACGTTTAATGAAGGCGCACGGCAAGGACGAATTTTCTCGTGTCGGACAAAAGCGCAACAGCAGTTGCTAACGTCTTGGAATTGAATGCTTCGCAGCGATTGCCGAGAGGGCGCACGTGACGAAAGTCAACGTGGGGGAATTGGGAGGAGCGACGCGGTATTTTTGAATTCCTGATTCTATCTCTCGTATTTTAATAAACGATAATGAATGGGTTATTCTTGGAAATTTAGCAATAATTATTTTTTATAGTAGCTTATTTTGTTATTATTACGTTAATGGAGTCTTCTTTTTTTTTTCTTAATTAAATTTGACTAGATTATAGAAAATGCGGTAATTTTTACAGTATTTCCTGCATTTTGGCTAATTAAAATATAAGTAAGCGTTTTTTAAGTGAATCTAAACTTTTCTGGATGGAGGAAATGAATTTGATTGCAGAAAGAAGAAGTTTCTAATTATTCTTCTTACAATAATAATCATAAATGAAAGTTTAACAAATTATTAATGATATATCTTGACCACTTTTTCAGACCAATAATCCATCCCACAATTATAATATAATGAACACAGATACACCTACCAAAATCACAGATTAACATAACCTCTAAAAAGTCTATCTGTATGGGTATTAAAATATATAATAATCTCTCTCTTGAATTAAAGTCTTTGCCTCTCATACTTTTAAAATTATATTAAAGGTAAGTTACTAACACACTTATTATAGTTTATATGAGTTTTTAATAAAATTTTCCGTAATTGTATTAGTAACCTAGGGTGGCGAACTTTGTCAACTTGATTTTCTCTTTATGTTTTTTCTTTATTACATTTTCTATATGTACTGCGTACTTCTTTAAATAAGGTACTTACTACTTACCTCTTATATCATTATCAATAAAACCTTTTTTAATTAAATTTGATTAAATTGTAGGAAAGTTTTTAAATTTCTGAGTATATTTTTTACATTTTTTGTGAGGGTTTCGTGCTAATTTAAACATGAATATAACAATTATCTTAACAAAATATTTCGTTATAACCAGTAAACCAAATTCAAAATTTCCCGCAATTATATTATAACTTCAACTTAAAGGTATTCAAATAACTTAATCTAAAACAAAATCGTAGATAATTTAATGCTTTATGTTGAAAGTTACTAAAATAATTGCGGGAAATTTGATTTAGTTCACTGGAACGCTTCGTAAATTAAGAAATTTTATTTGCTGGTTTGGAAGCATAATTAAAATATAAATTATTTTGGTATTAATAGTAGCCTCAGGCCTTTTTGGGGAGTTTGACATCAATACAAAATAAATATATATATATAATAATAATAATTAATATGTAATAATCTTTTATTAGTACTTTTATATTATGTAAGCAAATGAAAACGAGATTTTTGTCTCTTATATTTTTAAATCTTAATAACTCTTAGCAATAATTAAAATATAATAATTTTGTCGTTTATTAATTATACTTCATTTATTTTTCTCATTTCTCTGCAGTTATTTTGATACTACTTAAGAATAAATAGATTTTTTTAAATATTTTAGAACAGTATTTTTAAAAAAAGCAAATCTATTTTTCATTACGCCAGCGGAGTAGGCATTAATTAAAATATAAATAAAGCATTTCTTTAACCATTTATTTTATTACATTAATATAGGAAATAAAGAGTCAACAAATACCACTTATATTATCTCAATAAAAACTAAAAGTCAAACGCAATATTCTAGTCGAAAAGGTCCATTACCTTTTTTTTTTTTAAGTATTCATTACAATATTTCCTCGTACATATTTATATCTTTGAGAGAACTTACGACTTTTTTTATTAAAAAATAACTTACATACAATCTAGAAATCTTTGATAAAATAAAATATAATCTTCTAAAAAAAAAAAAAATCGATAATATCACTTATATAAGCAAGAAGCTAGAATAGATTAAAATAATTCTCAAAAAAAAAAAGGAAAAGAACTTAAAGCAGAAGTGATACATTATGAATATATGTGTGGCAGTTTTTCATCAACGTGTGGATTTTAGAAGAATTACAATTTTTGTTTATCAACAAGAAGCAGACCATCATGTTTTTTTTTTTTATTATTATTTTTATTTCAACGTTTTCACCGTCATTACCGTGTTAAATTAAAATTCATACAGATGAGGCAAAAAAATTTACATACGGTACGCTACTACAAAAGTGTTCTAAAATATTGTATTTAGTTCTTTCTGAGTGTAAGTGAACGTTAATTTTTTTCCTCACTTAATTCTGCTCCACCTGTATAGTTTTGTTTATACTAATTACATATATTTTGGGATTC
This sequence comes from Protaetia brevitarsis, assembly GCA_004143645.1. Classification (NCBI taxonomy): domain Eukaryota; kingdom Metazoa; phylum Arthropoda; class Insecta; order Coleoptera; family Scarabaeidae; genus Protaetia; species Protaetia brevitarsis. The sequence goes on along the minus strand of RXPK01000473.1, from coordinate 238,106 downwards.
TGATCGGAAAGATTCTTGCGGTACATCGAATTATCCACGATGAATCTTTAAGGATCGAAAGTAAATATTAAATGAGAGATTTATGGTAACAAAAGTGAACCCTTATTTATTTAAAACTCTAACATTTATTAACACCAATAAAATAGGGAAAACGAATAAGATAGACTCACGCTATAAAATAATATAATATATAATACATTAATAATTACCATTTAAATAAATATTACGTTACTTATTTACTTCAATGCATATTATTATCATTAATAGCATTCTATGTGCGCTTGATTAATTATATATATTAAATGCCCTCATCGTAAATACCTCAGCATGTCGCAAAAGAACTCCGATCACCCGAAACATAGAAAGCACCCAAAATTGTTATCGTACATCGAACGTAAAACATACAATAACAATTATAACATTAATTATAATAATTTCTGTACATATATCATCATAATAATAAGTGGGAACGATATTATTCGAAGCATGCAATAGGATTCAATGGTTTATGGGTCAACGTAACGCAGTAACACTCAATATAACATCAACGGGGGTCCCTCCTCTAAAACGGCAGCACGATTTTAGCGGAACAAACTGTTAATGTCGGCTTATTATTGGAACGTTGGGTAATAAAAGATGCCTAGTTTTTACAACTAAGTCCGGGAGAGACGTACGATAGAAAATTTTTAAACATGAAAGGCGTGTTCGTGTCCCTTGAAATGGTGCAAATTTTTTTTTACCGAGCAAAGTTTGTTGATTAGGAGATCTTAATTTTACACCATTAATAAAGTTGTGTAATAAAGAAAGCCAAATTTTACAATTAATTCCGGGAGAGACGTTTCTGGCGTGAAACTTTAAATATCCGATGGGTATGTTTCTCCCCTCAAACGGATGCAGATTTCTTTCCACAAAGAGTTGTTGACTAAAGCTGTTAATTTCACATCATTACTAAAATTTGGGTGATGAAAACTTCCCAGTGTTTAGTACTAAGTTCTGGGAGAGACATTATGATTGAAATTTTCATAAAGGGGTGTCTCTCCCCTGAAACACGCTGCGGATTTCTTTACCAAACAGCAAGATGATTGATTAAAGTGTTACTTTTAATTATTACTGAAGTTTGGATATCGGAAAGTTCCAAATTTTACAAATAAGTTCGGTGAGAGACAATACGGGTGAAACTTTAATATCGGAGGGATGTCTTCTCCCTCAATTGGATGCAGATTTTCTTTTCCGAACAAAGATTGTTGATTAAGCTGTTAATGCCACAACATTACCAAAAATTTGGTAATGCAGCTTCCAAGTTTTTGTACTAAGTTCGGGAGAGACATTATGATGAAATTATCAAAAGGGGTGTCTCTCCCCTGAAACAGCTGCGGATTTCTTTTACCAAACAAAGATGATTGATTAAAGCTGTTACTTTTTTACATTATTACTTGATAGTTTGGGCTCGAAAAGTTCCAAATTTTACAGATAAGTTCGGGAGAGACAATAAACGGGTGAAACTTTAATATCGGAGGGATTGTCTTTTTCCCTCAATTGGAAGCAGATTTCTTTTCCGACAAAGATTGTTTGATTAAAGCTGTTATTTTCACATCATTACTAAAAATTTGGGCTAATTAAAACTTCAAGTTTTAGTACTAAGTTCGGGAGAGACATTAATGATTGAAAATTTATCAAAGGGGTGGTCTCTCCTTGAAATAAGTGCAGATTTGTTTTCCGAACAAAGTTCTTGATTAAAGTTGTTAATTTCACATCAGTACTAAAGTTTTAGTAACGAAAAATTCCAAGTTTTACAATTAGTCGGGGAGAGACATGTACAAGCGATTATTTGCTTATCGAACAAATATTGTTCACTAAAGCTGTTAATATTGAACTTTTACCGAAAGTTTTTGAGTGTCGAAAAATGGCAATACTAAAAACTATTTCGGGAGAGACCATTCGATAAAAAAATTTTAGACACCAAAACATTGGCTTTCGTTTGAAATGTACGAATGCTTCCTTGCCAAGCAAACAGTCCATGCTTTTAAACAGATCCAAATAACATTAATAAGATAAGATTCACTAGTGGAAATACTCAAAATAAAACTCAAGATAATTTAATCATCAACTGTCCATCTTTACTGCAAATCATATCGATGCTGAGTGCGGGCTCGGGTAGATGAAGAATCTAGGAACTAAAAGGATTTTTAAGTTTAAAAATGTTCCAATTTTTATAGCATTTAGAATCTAAGTTGTGAAAACTGCATTAGGCGACATATCTTTAAAAATAGAAATATACATTCCTAGGTTCCCGAAATACGACTTTAAGTACATAAAAAACCCTTATGTTACACGTTAGTAAATAATAAGAATCTCCCATCGTTAGCACCTCGAACGTTTGAACTAACCGAAAGGGTGTATATTCGATAAATTAAATGAAATTACCAGTTAAACTCTAAACCATAAAATTTTATTTCAAATTCTTTTCGTTAAAAAAAAAGAAAATCACTTATTGATCGCAGCTCCGCAACACTCATATCCTCTAGTCGTGTCATTTTCTTTTCAACCAATCCCTTTTGCGAAGGAAACCAAATGATATAAAATATAATTAAAAAAAAAAATTAATTGAACTTGTAACCCGCCTCTCCATCTGGATTGCAATTAATTTTTTTTTTCTTTCGTTTAGTCCGGAATTAACTGTCAACGCCCCCAAAGAACACGTTTTTCCCCGATGTTCTAATGGAAAAAAAAAATAACTCAAACAAATATTTGAATAATTTAAAAAATAAAAAGTAAATAAAAAAAATTGTGTGTCTTCGAATTATCATATAAATTTACTTTATCTTTAATATTAATTGTCCGAAATGGGTGTTGTAGTTTTGTATTTTTGTTTTTTTACATATATTTATTTTTCCAATAATTTGTTAATTTAATCTTTTTTTTTTTTTGTTGTTTGTTAAAGAGAGGAAAATTATTAAGATGGAATACTGGTTGTGTTTTGTGTTATCGATGGAATGGTTTTTTGTTTCGGGGGGATTTGTCTAGCCGCTCTTGAAGAGTAAGATGGCCACCTGTCCCAGATAGAAGTATATAAAGTGGCGCGTTTCATGTGTGACATATGAGCCAAATTGCGTCCCCAGATGCAATGCCAGGTGGGATTGTATTTCTTGTCGAACTCTTTTCTAATGTAAGCGGCGATATCTGTGGAAAAAACAAAAGAAAATCGGTTAAAATTCCATTGAGCAAAACTGTGTAAGAGGGTTTTAGACACCACGAATTAGGATATTTTTATAAGGGCGTGAATTTGAATTAATGTAAATATAAATAAATATTCAAAATATAATTCAAATTTTCAATATATTTTAGGAAGGGTACAAAATACTTTTGATCACTATTCTATATCCCTAATAGTAAATACAGATCCATCCACTTAAAATCGCATAAATTTCAGTTTCATAATGTCGCTTTCAAGGCTTTAAAATTACTTTAAATGAAAGTTCCTATAAATAATACACAGACTTTTGTTAAAGTACGAAAGTAACATTCATTATGAAGCGGCATTGATTAAATAGTCGTAAAAGTTTGTAAAAAGAATCATATTCTAAAAGAATCATATTAATTAAAATAAATAATCGTTTTTAATTTTGAAAGTAACCATTATATTAACCAATATTAAAAAAAAAAGGAAACAGTATATTTTTACATGGCTTTTTTAATAATTGACTTCATTTTCTAATTATCAATCATATTATGACACAAACGTTAATCTTAGTATTCTTTTATTTGTAGTAAAAAAATACCATGTTCATTTGAAATAAAAAAGTTTTGTTGGTTTTAAAAGCTATCCCCTTTTTGGAAGTGCGTTTTCGAACAAAACAGGCCTGTATGTGATTTGGTCATTATTGCCATACACTTTCTAGCCTCGTCTTTGTCTACATCGACTGAGTAGACCACTAAATATCTAATACTCATGAAGCTATTTTAATTGTTACTTGAAACAGTGTAAACGTCAAAACATCAACGAAAATGAGAATATATCAAACACGGTCGAGTTTAGGGATAGGGAACCTTCATATAAACTAGTTGCAAATGACTTGCTAAATTCATTAGACCGATAAAAGTAACACCCTGTATACCGAAAGTGCTATAAAGTTGAAAATATTTTCCTTAAATAGACCACAGTGGACCATGACTACACTTCAAGTTTCAAAATCAAATTCCTGCTAGAAGTTCAAAAAAAATCGAATGACCCAGTTCGGTGGGACACCCTGTATATACTACTTGAAATGTTCCTCAGACTATAATAACAGAAAAGATCATTTTTTAAAAAATATTGAATATTAAATATAAAAAAAAATGCATGCAAACAAAATAAACAAGTTTCAACAACATTTCTAAAATAAAATAAAAAAGATGGATGGAATATGTCTAGATGTTTTTTTTTTTAAATTTGTAGTATTTTCCCCGAAAAACTTTGTCATTTTTAAATAAAATGCATGTTGCAAATTTATTATCACCGGATTTTTTTAAAAAGTTTCACATTTCCGATTTTTTGAGCTGTGGTTTCATTTTATATTATACACAAATAAGCTACCCAATTCTCCTGACACATAGCTAAATCCAAACTGTTAACATACTTCCTACAATGCTGCTAATGTGCTAATACACATTCATAAAACATGAGAAATAAAATGATTCACTCTAATCCACATATTTATCTAGACAAAATTCTAAAGTTAGAAGGAAAATTTAGAATTTATTATGAAAAAATATAAAACTAATTCAGAATTATAGATTGAATTAAAAAAGCCAAGACCGAAGACATTTAAAAATTACAAAAAGTATACCTATCTAAATTATTTAATGAGTTAAGAAATAGTAAAAAAAAAAATAAATTGATAAAAAAGAAGCCAATGATGATCCAGTCAAATGAAAACAATAAATAATACACCTATTAGAACTTAGAAGTAATAATATTTTCTTGCGATATGTACATCATTTAGTAGTATTAAGTTAAAAACTGTCAGCAATAATTATATTGCTACTGACAAAATGACATTAGAAATATAATTACTTATCATAAAAGTTAAGCGACTTTTTATAATAAGCAAGTACTAGTTACTCAGTACCTAGTTACCTCTACTGAGATGTAATTCATTTTGAAACACTTCTAATTAATTTCATTTCTGAGAATTAAAAATAAATTATCGCTTTTTTAATTTTGAAAGTAACAATTATGAAAAATATTTTTAAAAAACCATATTTTTTCATGGCTTTTTTAATGATTAACTTAATCTTTCTAATATAAGACCCTTGGCAAAATTTAAATTTCCCACAATTATTCTTAGTAACTTCAACATTGAAACACGAAATTACCAATGGTTTTGTATTAGATTAATAGTTATTTTGATGTCTTTCTGTTGAAGTTACTAAAAATAATTGTGGAAAATTTAAATTTTGCCAAGAGAGGGATTGTGAAAAATGATATACAAACACTTTTGACCACCATTGTATATATCAAATAAAAAAACTCAGTACTCATTCAAAATATGGAAAATTGTATCGAAGAAAGAGATTTATAGTGGTGTGAAAAAACAGCGTAAATTAGGAAAAATATAAATTCAAATTCAGATACAAACAAAGAAAAGTTATAAGAAATGCATTCAAAATATTGCAGATTTGATTTCAGCGTGGCAAATTTTGAAAATTAAACGTGATAAAAGATATTTCAGTAGCAATTTACGCGGCCTTATTCTTTTCTTAAAATCGATTTCGTAATTTGAGAAATATACATCTCGACACAAAACAAAAAGAAGTTTTTTTTTTTGCAATCCAAATACATCCAAATATTTGGATATTTACTGAAACACACTGCGTTTTGTGTTTACTTTAAATTTATTTGTTTTTTCGTCATTTAAGACGTCATTCTTGCAAAGTGTTTGCTGAATTCTGTGAATACATCTACAAAGTATTTGAAATATTGCAGAGTGGTAAATATTTGTGTTAACTGTTTAAGCTTATATGTTTCCTATTTTTAAAGCATTAAGTAGTTTTTGTAGTTTATTTTGCGCTAACAAAGCTGTAGGATTTATATACGTATTATATGATACCAGTGTACAACAATATGATCCTCAAAAAAGTCTGATAATATGAAATAATACCCATTTAGAAATAATAGTAAATCACAAAAAATAAGTATAGTTGAATCTAATCATATCACTCAAGTACTATTAACTTAACAATGGATATATAATTGAATTTAAAGGTTCCAAATATAATTCAACAAAACCTCATTTTTTTTTTTTCAAAAAATGGAAATAATTTGCTACAAAGTAAAAATTAGGCAAATGTGCATTAAATATTCTCTAAACGTGTTTGGTAATTCATACAACACAAAATACCCCTAAAACTGCTTCCAAAATGCGGAATTCTACAATTACAAATACGATGTATAATACTTTTGAACACCATCGTATATCTACATCTAATCGATACACAAATATAGTATCATGTATCAAAAATTACACAAATTACGAATTAATATGAAAAATTATATCAAAGGAGAATGTATTAGGAAGAATGTAAATTTAAGATTAAATTGAACTTGTTAAATATTAAAAAAAAAAAAACAATCTATTCTGCTTTAGATTTCGTTTGGAGGTGGTAAATTTTGAAAATAAACCATAGTAAATGTAAAAAATATATACATATTTTCTCATCATGGTGCTTTTTTTAAATTGAAAATATATGTGCCATTTTTTTCTTTTTGCAGAAGCTTCAAAACTACTATAAAAAAGTTAATTAATATACAATAATACTTTTGACAAACATCGTACACATAAACCAACACAGCGCCATCTACCAAAAATTTTACAAATTACGAATTGATTTGTAACAAAATAATTCAAAATGCGCAAAACTTATTGAATCAAATTTTTGTGTCACAACGCAAAATTTTGTTTCATAAAACATTGGGTTGTGTCATAAATTTTTGCGTTGCCACATAATTTTTTGCGTGTTGCTTCACAACGCAAAGGGACAAAAAGAATGAAACTATTGTGCGTTTAGCATTTACAAATTAGCGTTAATTTTAAATTTATTTACAAGTATAATCTAGTACTTTATGGCACATTTACGACATAAAAACGCTTTTATTTATTAATTTGCATAGCGCTCCAGAGGATTTAAACACGCAAAACAAATATTAAGATCTATTATTCTATATATAGAAGTAAGACGAGACAATGAAATTAAATCCAAGCTGGTATGAAAATATGGGGAAAAATAAAAGATAAATTCTGGAAAGAGAATAAATAAATAGCATCATTATCTGAGTTTGTTGCATCGAAAACAGTTTATTTTTGTTTTTATGGTTGTTAAACATGATAGAATAGGTATTGATTACCATTCCGAGGAATTCTCACCCAATATCAAGGTAATTTGCTGCGATTTTGTATGTATATGGATTGATGTGAGTCGTCTGGATGTCAGAAATGTCTATCGAATTAATCATTCCCACCTACCTTTTCGATATTGTACTTTTCGATTGCTTGCGTCGCACAGTCAACAGCGTCCTGTTGCATGTCCTCGCTCATATCAGCGTTCTTAATAACTGCCTTGCGGTCGGTCATCTTGGATGGATCTTTATTATTGGTAGTAGACCTGCAACACATAAGAGGAGTACGGTTTTAATGTTACAGGTGTCGATGGACGTCACAATTCTAACTAGCCCCGACGCGTTATCCCCGAGCACCCTTCTGTAGGCGGTCCAATTTCGCACGCGGACGGTCGCGTGGGCCGCCAACAGATCCCCCATCGGCCACGGGAAGACGACGGGAACGTCATTTCATAACCCCCCAATTTCGAGATCGGTTTTATCGATAGATATATGTGTCGCACGCGAACCTACTCCACCGCGATGTTGACATCGCGTGCTCCCGTCAATCGGGGATCAATCGAATCCCCGTCGATTGCGATTAACCGCGGGCCCCCCGCACAGACGATACGCGAACGTAGATATGAGTACGTACGACACTTACGTGAAATTTAACTTGAATACGGTGGAACCGCACTAGTCGAGTCGCAAAACTGGTATTTTTGATTTTTATCCTTCGCGAGCTGTCGTCTTGTTGAATTCGGCTGATTTTCAATTTTTTGACTGCTACTCACTTGGCGGATAAACTGAATGACAAAATACTGCGATCGCCGCGATCCGATTGGCCGAACGGTAGAGTCGTTCTGGCAGAGTCTTCTGGCAGCTACCCTTCTCCCACGCTCGGCCAATGGCGTTTCGGCCGTCGCGGACGCATTGGCCGAACCGTTGCCGATGGGTAAAAATATAACGCAATATATTCAACCCGCAGTCCGTACGGAGAGGCGCCAGATCACACAATTTCAATCCAAACTATAAAAGCCATTCATTTCATAATTACTCTATCATTTATGTTATCATTTGATTAAATATGATGTTTATTTTCATTTTTATCGATTTTCTTTTTATTCTGATTCGTTTAACTGTTGGACTACCCTAAGTAGCATCAAATATTTATAAAATATATGTATTTTACAAGTATAAAAAAAATAAATATTGTATATTTTATAAATATAGTCGACTCTTTCTAAGTGGCATTTTAAATCGAATTTGTTAATTTGTGTATAAAGGTCATTATTTTCGTTAATCAAATATAAAAAATTTCGACATTTTAAATGAACTTTAAGCCAGTTTCCCCTACGAATTTCATCAAACTCGATTTGGTCACTTCTTTTGTTGTTTGCTTTTCTCCCTCTCTTTGATCTTTATCAATATAGTTTTCTTGGATATAATTTTGCATTTTTTAAATTAAAATAAATAAATAAAAATTAAATTAAAATGTGAAAATTAAAGTGATTAGTACGATTATTAATAGATGGAGCTTCATGTATTATTAAGTATACAGTGACGATCAAAATTATTTGTAATATTTATTATATCAAATCAATTGTTAATTATTAGAAAAAAACCAATCAGATATGATTTTTTTTATATAACCAGTAGTTTTCAAAATTACAACAAAATATATTTTTACCATTTACACGTAATAAATTTAAATTTAATTTATATTTTTATTATTCGATTTTTTTTATATAAATATGTATTATTTTTTTTTAATTTAAAATACGTTGATTTGCAATCTATACTTTTTCTACATGATGGTTCTGTGTTAATTATTGTATGTTTTACTTATGAATTTAATTTAATTGAAATTGCAAACGTTTGCAAGAAGCTAGCATCTTCACATGTTTTTGGATATTGTAAAAATTTAATTCATGTTTCATTTTTACATGTTTATTTATATTTTATTTATATTCTTAGACATCTAAAAGATCTCTGCGATACTTCTATACAGTTTAATATAATTTAATGCAATTTTAATCGATTTTCTTTCGCTTTTTTCGACAGAATATTGCTATATGTACTGAGCTTCGACGTTTCGGCACTGATTCTACTGCCATCATCAGTAATTTATCTCTCGCATAATGAATACACTTTGAAAAACAATTCTATAATAAAGTTCTGAATCAAATGAAAATTTTGAACTTTTTCTAAACCTCAGTAACTACTTTTTTTTATAATTACGCATTATACACAAAATTTCTCTTGACCAAATACAATAAGTGTACAATAAGTATACCCTTATTGTATGTATACCGACTGATCCAAATGCAGACTGGAGACTTTTGCAGAAAAATATGTTAATTGTTTTCACATCTTTTTGTTTAACAGCATTTGTTTCTAATAATTTGCGATTTTCATTTCCCTAATAGCCAAATTTAAATTTCCCACCACAATTTTTAGTGAATTCAACGTAAAGGCATAAAAATAACTATTAATGTAGTACAAAACTGTGGGTAAATTTATGTTTTAACGTTGAAGTTACTGAGAATAATTGCGGGAAATTTGAATTTGGCTATTAGGGCTGTTTTTTAATTTAATATCAATTTAAACAAAAAATATTGAATTATTCATAATATACCATAAAAAAAACATATTTCATTTGAATTGAAATAGATTTACATAAAAAATAATTCAGTATAAACAAAAATATGAGGAGGATAAAAATATATACATTGTATTACGTAGTTAAGCATTAGTTCACCCATATGCAGGACAGCTGTATACAATTACCTTTATGGAAATATATAGACTATATATTATATATAATAACTTACAGTAATTAAAATATGGATGCTCAAACAAACGAAAAAGTCAAATTAATTGACATTTAAAAGCTACCACACATAGCCATTATGTTATATTTTTGCTTAGCATTCAAAAAAGGTATATAATAGAATGTTTTATTTAAAATAACGCAGTAAATACACATTCATTTACTTTTGGGATACTCGGTGTAGTGAAAAATATATTTAGGTTATGCAGATTGAATTTTACAACATTCTTGTAGTGGAGATCTTTTTCAAAAATGAAAAGTAGAAGTGTAAATCAACGATCCACATCCATATTTTTGTATTTTTATTATTTTATTAATGTTAAATAATTTCTTTTTGTGTTTTTGCGTCCATTCTATATTCATATTTATAAGCTCTCACACGATCTCTCACGATTTTTTCCGACGAAGCTATTTGACTTGATACGATCTGGCACCGCTCTGTGTATAGAATATATCGCGAAGAAATTCCTATTTAAGGAAAATCAACCGACCTCCAACGTTTCCATAAGAAAAATCAATTGTAAAACGCATTGCGGTGGATTCGCCGTGTGCATTAATCAATCCACTTTTTTTCTTTTCTAATACGACGAGGAAAGCAATTTTAAATTCAAATATACATGTATATATATTCTCGTTTGATAACAGTATTAATAATAAATATAAGAAGCTCGGCATGCTATTTATTTAGAAATTAAAAAGAAAATGATTACCAATTTATGCTTAATTTTATGTTGTCTGTGAATGATGCTTTTACAGAACTGCTCATTTGATTTTTGGAAGGGGGGGTGGCACTAGAAGCATAAATATACAAAAAAGACAGATAATCACATCTTAAAACGATCAAATTTTATTATATATCCAGTGCCTCCAAAATTTGTGGTGTAAATTTGTATAAAATGCAGCATGCATCAAACATAGAAATAAATTGTGCTTTGATAATGAGAGAAATTAACATCAAATCGTGTGTAAATTAAAGAGAAAATGCCAAATGCAATATGTGTTGTGATGTCGTTTTTACTTATAGTGCCAAATTATTAATTTACCTATGAAAAAAGAATCTTTTTACCGAACCTTCTTATTATCCCCTTACTCTAGCTGTCCTCTTCACCTCCTCGATTCTTCTCCTTTTCGTGCAACAGCGTCCGAAAGGAGATTTCCTAGGGGGATGCGCAACTATATCACGATCGTTTCATTTGGGAAAACGCGCTGGAACTCGGGAAAGAAAAGCGGTTTATTAATAATTTTATTTGGTCGAAGGAAATCGATCGAGGTGCGACGCCAACGCTACCTGTATTTCGCCTTTACGAATGACGCCGAAAATCGAGTAGGTGGGGGGAGGAGACAGGCGACGATCATGCGCGTTCTTTGACATTTCGAGGCGCTAATTCAAAAAATCGGAGTTTTAACATATTTAATTCGCAATTAATCTCTACCACGATGGATAACACGCAGAGGCAACGCATAATATAGATATAGCGGAAATGAAGGAGATCAAAATAAACGCAGACGATTACAACGAACTTTACAAGAAACTCGCCGCGGATAAAGACGGACACTGCGAGCAATTGAAGAGATTGTATTGCAAGGCGATGGAAATTAAATTCGAGGTGCAACTCTTGCGGATGGAATACGCCACTATGGAGAAAAGATATTCAAAATTGAGCAGCACACTGGAGGAATACGAGCAAAGGAATTGATTTGTAATCGACTCGATTTAAGCCCAAAAAGTGAACTGTGTGATACAATATTACAATAAAAGTTAAGTTTAAAGTATATATATAATAATAATTCGTAAGATAAACCGTCCAATTCTATTGTTAAATCGTTAAATTGAAGTTGTTAAATATTTCTTGTGTAAAATAAAATGTGTTTCGTATAAATACGATGCTCTTTACTTATATCGCTTCATTTATTATTGCAACAGGTGAGCAGGTAAGTAAAATATGCTATTTATTAATCTTTGAATTACATGGAAAATGTTATAAAATTTGATTGAAACGATGATATGTACAAACAATCAAAAGAATTTCATGCTTTCTCTAATTCGTAGAATGAAAATAAATTAATTGCTTTTACTAACGACACTGTATAAATACAAAAATCCAAGATGCCACAGTGTTTCGACTCCATGTCAGACACCTCCCGCAATGGAATAAAATAACCTTATATCTTAAACGATAGTAGCATTATGTCTGATATTGTTTTATTTAATGTTGAAAATCATCAACATGTAACCTCTACTCCGTCAAAAAAGTATGAAATACTGAATTCATGATTTAACGAGGCATTTTTTTTTATTCATGCGCTAGTTAGTAATAATATAAAATAGGCAAGTTCGATGTTGCAATAAAACCATCAATTTATAGGTTATTTTCGATTATAAATTATATTTCTAGCAGAAGGGCATTAAGTTATTTGAGTGAATCGTAGTTTCTGGTTCTTGATGACCGTCTGTAAATAAAAAAAAAAACTCAAAGTATTTATAAAAATGAATTATTTTAACAATAATGAACAAAGATAACACATAACCACAAAATGCACAACTAACCTCCATAAACATAATAATCATGATTACCAACCTACCCTTTAGTTTGCTTTCTCCCCCACTTCAATTTGGCGGCAAATTTTAAATTTTGCCTGTCAGAAAGTCATTATTTTTTTTATTATTCCTTGTACAGTCAACAATAGTTATGCAGCAAATTATAATGTGTATGGAAATTGCACAATTATGATTGTGTAAAACTAATATATTTTGGATATTAAATTGTTAATAGAAACAAAAATAATCCGAAGACTTGAAATAGTTTTTTATCATAAACAGATTCGGTTTTGATATAAAATGCAATACTCTAAGGGTGATAAATTTGCGGTATCATGCGTATACTAATCGATTATCGACTGAAACATTGGGCATTTGATAAATTGGGCAATAAAAGAATCATAACTATAAAGTAGGTAATGTTAATGTTGCGAAGTTGGCATCATAGTAACGAAAATGCACTACCGCCAATCCCTTAAAAATAAAATGTATTCGGCGCTAAATTTAAAATGAACTTCAGTGCATTTTCTTTTAACAAAACATTTATGGTGATTAAAAAGGGTTTCTGATAAGCATGAAAATGCTTAAGCCTCATTTACGTCTTAAAATATATATATAGGAACAATAATGGTGATCAAAAACGATTTTAAAAACAAAGTTCCGGGTGTTGTCACCTTCAGGATTGCTCGAAAATTAATTTTTTTCTTTGGGGAGTGTAAAATACTTCATTTACTAAAATTGCTAGAAATTCTCGTGCTATTAAACTTCTTTTGTCGATTCAAAATTTACTATATTAAACTTTATTAACTAAGCAAATGTCGCACACTAATAATATTTAAAAAAAACAAAGTTATAATCATTTTGTTTGTAGATATTGTTCTGTAATTTTAGGTAGTATCCTAGGATCATTATGCTTTTTCTTTGGTGTTAATACTTTCGTAAAGGCAATATTTCATCCTACGATTTCTTTTCTGAACTATTGACATTTATGCAACCCATCATACGTACCTGGAATTCTAGAAATAATATATTAGGAGATACTCAACCTATATTTTACTGCATCTAGCTTTGTTTTTATTGTTTTGAAACTATAAATATATGTTGAAAATTAAAAGAACTCACAAAAGGGTATTTAGGTTGTGGATTAGCTCGATTATAATTCGTAATTTGGTTAATTCATTTTACGATTTTACTGATGTTTAAAAATGATTTTCTAATTATTTCTGTGTCTATAGAACCTAAATTGCAAATTCGAATCATTATGCCTTCAAAACTCACATTTGAGCAGGTTTTAAATCATTAAAAGTCATATAATTGATGTTTAAGCAGATTTTTAGAAATTCGGGGATGCCTCAACACACATCTTGGGGCCATTATTGTTTTAAATCAATTTTGCTAAATATTTAATGTTTAAAAATACTTTTTTTTTGTTTCATGGTATATAAATGTATTTTTAATACAGAAAGGTCCCAGTTTAGGCCCACTACAATTCGTGCATGTTTTAAATCGTATATTTTTATAGTTTTCTTATTATTTGTGTAAATATGATTGCAATTTCGTTTTCTTTTTAATATTTTTTTAGGAGTATTTTAGGGTCATTATGGTTAATAAAGAAATATTTCTATTTATTAAGTAACTTACCTGGTTTTATAGAAGGATAAAAGCAATATTATTTATGTAAACAAAAAAAAGAATTTTTTTCTTGTATTATATTATGTATTTTTCATATTTACAAAAATAAAATAATACAAAATATATAATATATATAGAAAGAATATTACAACGGAAATACAAAACGGTCGATTAAATATTGCAATTTTATGGAATGTACAATATTTTATTTTAAATACATAATAATAATAATAAGTACCACTTTTCAGTTGTTTTTTTTTTTTACTTTTCAGTTAGAATGTTAATAAAAAAATAAACATTACTACAGTACTAGAATCGTAATTATAAAAATTAAAAAAAAAAAAAACAAGGAAATAACGATAGAGAAACATCGGACAAACAAAATTATTTTTATATGTTACAATATATCGTAATATATATATATATATAGATTTGATGCTTTATATATTTAATATATATATATTCATATAATATTAATTTCCTCTCATAGAATTGCTTTTTTTTTTAATATAATACTCAGAAATTGTATATATCACAGAATAATTAGTATTTCTTGTTTTTATATAATATAATCATTGCGTCTTGATGTATATAGTAATAATATAATAATAACGATAATAATGTACACACACATTTACATCTTGATGATTCGAGAACGGAATATAACACAACGGCTTTGATTTGTTTAAACGATCGTCAGGTCCCGAAAAGATCTACATGGAATTAATTATAATACTTCTCGCATTCGTTTTTTAAATTTTAATTAATATAGAAAAATAAAAATTCGATCGACCTAACATGGAAATAATGTTTAATAAACAGATTGTTCGATATCGATTCATTCTTTCGGTTATTATTATTCCATATTACTATACCTTACAATGCGGTGAACTCCTCCGGACTGCCACTACGACAAACTGGGGCTTTGGGACTGCCAATCACTTTTAAAGAACTCCTCCCATAACTGTTGCGGCTTGGAAAATCGAAACGGTTCCTCTCTCTCCGATTTAGGGTTTCGATGATGTTCTTGACAATGCTGGAGGAGGTGGACGGTTTCGATTCGGGATTGTCTACCACGTCTTCGCTGCTCTCACCGTAACGTTGCAAAGAGACGTTCTTATTTAAAATCAAAGCCGGTTCTTCGTAGCTGTGGCACTTCTTGTAAGGTATCGGGAATGTCTTGGACGTGACTAAAGATTTCGTTGTATTATTATTTCTATGTCCGGTCGAGATGTTACTTTCGGTTTTTTCTAAATTCTGTTGCTTCTTCGTAAAAGTGGACGATACAACATCGGGGATATCTTTCGGCACGTTCAGGCAGGTATTCGAGAAGATCGACCGTTTAAAGATCGACTGATCCGGACTAGAATCGATTTCTTCTTTGAACGTTTTCCTCTTCGGGGTTTCATCCGATCTCAACGACTTGGAATTGCTGACGTACTTCTGTGTGACCTTCGATGGGGTTGTGGGATCCTTTAGGCCGTCTAAACTCACTTTGCTGTCGATTTTACCATCGTTCGTCGGATGATTTTGACAATTCTGATTCAACAGTTCGGAGAAATCGATCTTCTCGTTGCTGAATCGGTTTCGATTGAAATTCTTGGGCACTTTACGTAAAGGCACTGACCCGATCTTCCTGAACCCGCAACCGACCACTGAATGTGTTTCCATCTTCGGAGATAATTTACCCTCGTCACCGCAGTCTTTTTGTACTACCACCGTTTTGTTTGAGCACTGATTCGTTTCGTTAATACTGATGGGTTTCGATTCCGTTTTGAGATCCGTTTCGTTCAATCTATCACCGCTAGACACCTTGATGATCGGTTTAACTAGGTTATCAGCGCTGGAAACTTTGATTATCGGCTTCAAATTCTCCACGCTGTTAATCTTTTTGATGTTCGTCGAGGTCTTTCCCTCTGTGATCGGTTCCAAAGCCGGACTGCGATGGCCAGAAGATATACCTTCCGGTGTCGTACTCCCAGAAGAGCTCGGACTAATTCCCCTATAATGTTGGATGTCGAACAGAAGATCGGCTGGTAAAGGCATACCGACGGATAGATGCATCGATAGCGACTCCAACCAAACTTCCATCACCTCAAACGGAGGTCGTTTATCGGGGTTTAAATCAGTGCAGAGGAAAGCTATCTTATAGAAGGGCTCCGGACAGGTCGAGCAAAATTTCTCCCGAAACGTATTCTGATTTAATCCGAAATCGTTAGATCTTGGAAGAAAATCCGGATCGGCTTGCACTCTACCGATAATCTAAAACAGAAAAAATAATATTCCCATTAACAAAAAGCAAATCATTTCGAATGATTCTAACATTACCTCGCATAATACAATTCCAAAACTGAAAATATCGACTTTTTCATCGTATTTATTGCCTTTCATCATCTCTGGAGCCATCCAATAGGGATTACCGACCACTGTGTACCTTTTCTTTCGTTCCTGTCTCCTTCCAGAGCCTAAGGGACCTTTTGGAGACATCCGTCTTGCACTGTTCGTAGCTTGGGATACGATTCGAGCCAAGCCAAAATCGGCCACAATCACTGTTTTATCCTAAATGGGAAGAATTATTTGATATTATTAATTTATTAGCTGCATGGAGGGTATTTTAGGACCATTACAGTTTATATAAACATATATGTATTCGAGTTAAACCAAAATGGAACACAATCACTGTTGTATCCTGAATGAGAAGAGTTATTTGATATTAAAATTTCCTGGCTGCATGGAGGGTACTTTAGGATCATTACAGTTTATATAAACATATATGTACTCGAGTCAAGCCAAAATCGGCCACAATCACCGTTTTATCCTGCATTATATATAAGAATTATTTGATATTAAAATTTCCTGGCTGTATGACGGGTATTTTAGGACCAATACAGTTTATATAAACATATATGTATTCGAGTTAAATCAAAATCGAACACAATCACTGTTATATTCTGAATGAGAAGAGTTATTTGATATTAAAATTTCCTAGGTGCATGGAGGGTATTTTAGGATCATTACAGTTTATATAAACATATATGTATTCGAGTCAAGCCAAAATCGGCCGCAATCATCGTTTTATCCTGCATTATATATAAGAATTATTTGATATTAAAATTTACTGGCTGTATGAAAGGTATTTTAGGACCAATATAGTTTATATGAACATGTTTGATTGGATTAAATATTCCTTTAAATTCTCATTTTTTTTTTGATAGTTTATAATAATACATAATTTAATTAGAATTAGAGTACAACAGACCACTGCTAAAGAGCTTTTAAAGAGTATGTTAGGACGGTTACAATTCATAATTAGGTATTTTTTTCAAAAATGGTTGTTTTTGTTCATTTTTTTTTTTTTTAATAATTTATAATAATACAAACTAATTAGAAATAGGATACAAGAAGAGCTAAATATACCCTATTTTAGGATCATTACAATTCGTAATTTAGTATTTTTAAATTAATAATTCTAGTCATTTCAGTAGATTTTCTTAGCAGGCTTCTATATTTAGAAATGCTACAACTTACATTTTATTGTATATTAGGACCACTATAGTTTATAAAAAGGTAAAAGTTGAAAGTATTAAATGTTTAAATATTATTCTTTCTCATATTTTAAGAATTCTATTATAAAAAAAAACTATCAAATTATGAATTTTTATGAGTCTAAAGTACTCCTTCAGATATTGGTGGTGCTTAAACATAAAAAGCATTTTAGACCCATTACAAATCATAATCTAATATTATTTTTATCATAAAACGTCAAAAATATGCGAAATAATAACTTTTTAATACGGTAATGTCAAATATGATAAAATGGTAGTTGAGGCATCTTCTAATGTATTATTTATTTATTATTATTTAAAGACATATGTATTTGTATAATTTTCTTCTAATTTATATAAATATGATATTGGAACTCTTTTCAAACTAATTTTGATCCGTATCTCAAGACCATTATAATTCGTAAATGCCATATTTTAGTTTTAAAACGAGTTTCAAACTCTTACAATTTCCATATGATTTTAAACAGAATTTTAAAAATAGCCCAACTTGGGGGCGTGTTAGGACCATTATACTGCGTAAAATTATTTTCCGTACCAAATAATTATTATGCGAATTCAAATCACGATGCAAAATATTCACGGAACACTAGAATTTTTAAAATAACCTCATTTGGGGGTATCTTAGGACCATTATACTTCGTAAACTTACGTCTCGTCCCAAACAGTTATGCGAATTTAAGTCAGATATATAATATTCATAGAATGCCAAAATTTAAATTATAACCCACGCTTAAGGGTATCTTAGGACCATTATACTTCGTAAAATTATCTTCCGCGTCTAACAATTATTCTGCGAGTTCAAGTCAAGGATGTGTAATATTCATGAAACGTTAGAATTTAAAAAAATAACCCCACTTGGGGTATTTTAGGACCATTATACTTCGTATACTTCTTAAACTTACGTACCGCACTAAACAGTAATGCGAATTCAAGTTACATATATACTATTTATAAAATGTCAAAATATAAACTATAACCCACCCTCGGGGATATCTTAGGACCATTATACTTCATAAACTTACGACCCGCCCTAAACAGTTATACGAATTCAAGTCAGATATATAATATTCATAGAATGCCAAAATTTAAACTATGACTATGACACCTCCTTGAAAGTATCTTAGGACCACTATACTTTGTAAAATTATCTCCGGCACCAAACAATTATTATGCGAATTCAAATCACGATGCAAAATATTCCCATTCGGGGGTATCTTAGAATCATTCCACTTTTCAAACTTACGTTCGACCTCAAAAAGCTATGCGAATTCACATGTATAATATTCATAGAATGCCAAAATTTAAAACTACAACTCAGCCTCGAGGGTATCTTAGGACCATTATACTTCGTAAAATTATCTTCCACACCTTCCACAACAATTATTCTGCGAATTCAAGTCAACGACGTGTAATATTCATGAAACGTTAGAATTTAAAAAATAACCCTACTTGGGGGTATCTTAGGACCATTATACTTTGTAAAATTATCTTCTGCGTCCAGCAATTATTGTGCGAATTCAAGTTACGATGTATAATATTCATGGAACACCAGAATTTGAAAAATAACTCCATGTGGGGGTATCTTAGGGCCATTATATTTTGTGCGCCCAGCAATTATTGTGCGAATTCAAGTTACCATGTATAATATTCACGGAACGTCAGAATTTTAAAAATAACCCCATTTGGGGGTATCTTAGGACCGTTACACTTCGTAAACTTACCTCTCGCACCAAACAATTATGCGAATTCAAGTCCCGGTGTATAATATTCATGGAATGCAGGTACGCCATACCGGCTGCTATGTCTTTGGCGAACGAAACCCTCTGTTCCCAAGGTAACGGTTGATTGGTATCGTGGATCAACTCCGTCAAAGTACCTCCGGCTATATATTCCGTCACCAAATGCAGCTTGCGTTCCTTGTACAGCACTCCGATGAAGCGTAGCACGTTATTATGATGCAAACTCCTCAGGACGGCAACCTTAAATCAATTTTCGTGTTTTAAACTGTTTAAAAACCGTTTGCGTTATTAATTTACCTCTTTTAGAAAGTTCTTCTGTGCTTCTTCGTCAACTCTGTACAATTCCTTCAGCACCATAACTTCCGCTGTGTCCCTGGTCGTCACTTTGAAGACTTGCCCGAAGAAACCTTGCCCCAATAACTCACCTTTGACCAGATCTGACGCCCTGAATACCCTTTGTTGCGGTTTCGGCTCCAGAAAGGAGTAAGCTCGCGACAATTCTATGCATCGTTTCGTGTTTGGTGCGCTGGAAATTAGATTTTTACATAATTTAAATACGAATCTACGATGAATATTTACTCGTCCAGTAGTCTGCTCATCGAAGAGCTCCGTTCCTTATCCAAGGAGGGCCGTTTCTCCAAGTTATTCTTCCGTCTCAATTGTCTAGACCTCGTTCCACTCATATATCCTTCATCTTTCCTCTTGAAAAGCCGTTCCTTGTCACCGGGTCTCTGATTATTTCGATTATTCCCCTTAATAGGTGGACTATTGTTGTCGATAGCGGCGTCCATCTTGGCCGGAGATTGTTGGGCGATATTATCGATGCTCTTCGACACATCGTCAGTCGAATTCGATGGGCAAAGGTCAGTCGTCGAAGCGGCGTTGCTCTTGTTATTCTTAGGAATGTTGGTGTCGGACGAAGTCGTCGTCAACGGGGAGGTAGCAGTCTTTTGTGGGGCGCTGAATGTCGGCCTGCGTCGCGAGATGGCGTCTGGGTCGTGCTCGATCGTCAACTGTTATTATAAGAGATATAAATATTAAGAATTGTGAAACGAATGAAAGAATAACGGAGTTATAAGTCGGAACAAGAGAAGGTGTTGTCAAAAGGTATAAAGACGTACGAGAATGCGTAATTGGTAATATGGAAAAGGGAAGAGGAAAAATGTAAAAGATGAAGAATTAATATTGAGTCTAGAAAAAGAAGCATGTATGGTTTAATGTCAAAAATTTTAATTGTATGGTGACTTGTCAGAGGTTGACAGCAATGGAAAATCTAGTTTCAACATAGATATACAATGTAATGTCGTATTTTGTAATAGTTCTGAGTTGCTAAATATACAGTTATTAGAAGTTGTAGTGTTTATTATAAATAGAGACCCAATTATATGTAAAGTGCATATATTTTATTTTTTGCATATCTTTAATTATAGTCTATATGTAGACGTATTACACACTAATTGAAGGTAATTAGCGGTAATTACTGATTGCATATATTGCATATTTTGGCATTTCTATGCATATTTTTACTAAAGTACAGAAAAAGCAAGCTTCTAAATTAACCTATGCACATGTTTCTACCTACCTACAGAAGAAAAAAAAAAAACTGTATACAGTCTAATATAACCAAAAGCCAAGTTGGCACCTTAAACCAAACTAAAAAAAAATCATCCTTAAAATGGGGAAAATAATGATAACTAGAGACCAAAGCATGCAAAGCATTTTATTTTTTTTGCATATCTTTAATTATAGTCTATATGTAGACGTATTACACTAATTAAAGTTAATTAGCGCTAATTAGTGATTCCATGTATTGCATATTTAGGCATTTCTATGCATATTTTTACAAAAGTTGCTTATATCGTATATTTAAGCTTTTTCTTATCCTTTCTATTAGTAAAAATTCCTAGTAATTCCTAACGTAGATCGACAACCGACAATTCTCAGAACGATAAATCTTTTACATTGGTTTCTCTAATACTTTTTTTCAAGAACTGCACGTGTTTAATTTCGCCTAGCAGAAGGGATGTGGTAAATACGTTTTATTATTATTAATTCCCAAATAAACTATTCATTCATTGAATATCTTTGGAGCGAAACAGCATGTAATTGTGTTACGTTTTTAAATACTGTGCGTACATACAATGAGTATAGCGAACAAAATTCTTATTATTCAGGATTAAGCCATATCCTGAACTGGTAAAGGATGGCGACAAAATATTTGTAGAGCCTGCAGTAAACTGGTAAGTTTTATTTACTAAAAGCTTTACAATTGTTTTTAAATTCTTTAACTTTTGATATAAGATGACAATTGTTGTTGTAGGTGTCTTCTGAGAGAAAATACCTGATTGATCAACACGATAAAACTCCATCACATATTGGAAAATGTGAAAAAAACTAAAGCGATCCGCATGTGTGCAGCAATCTATACGTCAATGTGTAGCATCAACTTCACGAAACTCAGAACAAGAAGAATATAATACGGATCTGTGTAACGCATTAATTTCGTCTAACATACCATTAGCAAGATTAAGCAATGTTAATTTGAAATCTGTTCTGCGAAAATATTGCAAACATAATATACCTGACGAAAGCACCTTACGAAAAAATTATGTCACATCTTGTTACCAGCAAACAATAGCAGAAATTCAACAATTGGTAGGGAATAATTTTATTTATATCATGGTAGATGAAAGTACGGATAAGTGTGGCCGTTATATTGCCCGTTTGTTAATAGGAATTTTTCATGAAGATATTGTAGGTAAATCATATTTAATTTATTGTAAAGAACTTCAAAACAATTGCCCAATTCGTCCAAGAAGGTTTATCAAATTTCTTTTTACCTGGAAGTATACCTTGTGAAAAAATTTACTAACGTTGTCCGACACTGCACCACACATGATAAAAGCCGCGCAAATTTTTTTATAGTAACATTATTCATACCACTTGTTTAGCTCATGGGTTCAATCGTGTAGCCGAAGACATTAGGAATCAATTCCCTTTGATTAATGATTTAATTAGCAATGTTAAAAAAGTATTTTAAAAGCACCTTTACGAATCCAATTTTATAAGAAGCGACTTCCCGGTGTTAAGTTGCCTCCTGAACCGATTATTACGGGATGGGGTACATGGTTAGAGGCTGCAATTTTTTTCGCCGATAATTTTGAAGGAATAAAAAATGTAAATCTTGAAATCACTGCTGACTGCATTGCTCTAGAAAACTGTAAAAAGATAGTAACATCAACAGAATTGCTACAAAAACTTTTGTATATTAAGTCAAATTATAGTTTTGTTTCAAGTTCCATTCGTAAACTAGAAACGCAAGGGATGTCGCTCTCGGAATCAGTCGAAATAGTATACAAATTTGATATGCTATGTAAGAAGGTTAAGGGTACAATAGGTAATTCTACACACGGTAAATTTAAAAAAGTGATGAATAAAAATGCGAGGTATTTGAAATTGAAGAAAGTTAAAAAAATTTTGGAAGGTGAAACAGTAAACGATTTCGACTTTAATTTTAGTTTAGAATGTATCGCAAAGTTATAAAAATGCACCAATTACATCTGTGGATGTTGAAAGAAGCTTTTCTATTTCGAAACATATGTATTCTAATAGAAGACAAAACTTTCTTTTACACAATTTTGAAAAACATTTAATTATAAATTGTTTTAGAAATATGTTGTGAAAAAATTTTGTGCAATAAAGTTAATATTTAAATTTCTGCTCTTATTTATTTTATGTAAAAATTTTGCATATTGTCGCAATTTTTTTGCATATATGCCCCAGGTTTATGCATATTTTCTCAAAAATCGATGCATATATATTTTTCTTTGCATATAATCCGGTCTCTAATTGTAAAGTACAAGGAACTGTAGATTGAGAATAAGTCCTCATACATTAATAAATATCATAAGCTATATTCCAGGAAAGAGTAATTATCATGTAAATATTTTTGGAATTTTATAAAGTTTATAAAAACTAATAATAAACAGTTGCAGAGGGATGGCATGAGCTGAAAAACAACACAGTATTAAGTTTTAAACAGTTCCTAAACGCCTTAGAACTTGAAAAAAAAAAAAAGCATTTGACTCAATGTATATACAGTACTCGATGCCAAATAGAATGATTATAACCGATTTCTAAAATTCAATCAAATAAGCACAACATGTGTCATTCTGTGCTTATTGTAACACCCTGTATATAAATAGCTATATCAGTCGAAAGGACTACATAAACGTGCAAGTCCTTTATTGAAATCTCATCGTTTCAAACGTTAATTTGGATAAACGAAATTTGGGTCGAATTTCAAAGTCAAATTGCACCCCTTAAAGTTGAAATTCTGCAGTAACAGAGGGTATTCTTGAGTAACACTTCATATGGTCTACACACTGAAGAAGTTTCATTAGAATACGCGGTTTACAATTCGCCAAGTTCCCTTGTACGGAAAAAAAATTACATAGATTGGTTTTTCAAGACCACGCATACATCAAAATATCTAAACTTGAATTCTGTCGTAAATAAATACTGACAAAATTAACTCCCTCACATATGAAATGATAAGCTTTTGGTTTTATACAGTTATATGATATATACACACATTAAATATCGTTTTAAACCATAAATAAAAGTACAATGGTACTCACTTGTACAACTGTATCCGAATATTTCAGCAGATTTTCAACGTTCTCTACGGAAGTCTCCTTCACTGGCGTTCCATTTATCTCCAAAATTCTGTCACCGATGTGTAGGGACATTAAATCATTGTTAACGTCCAATCTGGAATTACGCGGAACGATTTTTAAATAAATTAATAAATCACAATAAAACAAAACAGAAAAAAAATCATGCTTCCTTCGGATTAACAACTAAAGATCTAATACTCACTGCGTTGCACAAACTTTCACACCCATCTTAGATTATGATAATTCGTTTCTAAACAATGGTGATATAAATTTATATTTTTAATTTGTTACATTACGAGCAAGAAAAACCGTTAATAATAAATATTTTCTAAAGCAGTGGACGGAAGTAAGTAATATGCTCTAGTGAAATATCTTGGTAAAACTGCGTTTTTCATTATTTTTTTTTAATGCATGTGATAAACAATTTTTTAAGACAATAAAATATATGCATAAATGTTTTTAATGTTGAAACATATTCAAAACAAGATAATATACAGTGATAATCAATATTTGATATTTTTAAGTATAGACGGGGTCTTTGATTATGGCTCTATTTTTGATTTTATGAAAAAATTTACAGAATTCAACACTGCATAACCCAAAAATTTTTGTGACTATACAAGATGTCCCAAAAGTTTTTTTCTTTTACAAAAGCGTAAATAACACCGTTGTTATTACAGCTAAACGTATAGTAGCTCATATAAAGTGATGTTACTTTTCCTCGTAGAATTAGAAATGGAATAATATACAGGGTGTTACATTTAAAATAACAGAGTAAGTATGCGTTTTCCTACTTTTATTAATATCAAAAATAGAGCTGTAATCAAAGACCCAGTATTCGATGTGACACCCTGTACACAATTGGAAGTGATGGTCTCTTTATATATATAATATAATTTGATATACACAGGGTGGTTTTAAATCTTAACAAATTAATTTCATAAAATAGATCGTCAATCCTTCTTGCAATCGCATATCAATGTAAGTAAATATTGCGATAAAATATAAAAATAATGTATTTTTTTAAAATTCACCCTGTATATATACATACATATGAGAAAAAATGTGAAATCTTCCATGCTTATAGAATTCTTCAAGCGATTTTAAAATAAAAATTTCTCTTAAAGAAAATCGATTTAAAGCCTCGTTTTCGTGTTATAAAGCTTTTAATTTTAGGAATATGTCAAAATTACTTTTTAATCGCTCATATCTCAGTAACTAATTGTTTTAGCCTATACATTAATACGAACTTTTCTTATTAGAAATTCTTGAAAAATTCTCAGGATTAATTACTTTTAAAATCGGATAATTTTCAAAATCATAAATGTAAGTACATGAATTTAAAACATATTTAATGTGGGTAAAATACAATAATGCCCAATTAATAAATGCCAAATTGAAAGCAAAAGCATTTTATCACGTTAAATTTTATATATTAATGCCGTTTTCGATTCTCCATACAGAAATCAGTTATAAAAATGCAAATAAACCCCTTTCTGCAATAATATGCGAATATATTTTAATTCACCCTGTATATAAACGCAAAAAAATACAAAATAGAACTCATTTAAATGGCTTATAGTATTCTTCAAGCGATTTTAAAGTGAAAACACCTTTTACAAAAAATCGTTTTAAAGTGCCCTTTTCAGTTATAAAGCATTTATTTTTGCTCATACGTCAAATTTGGTTTTTAATTGCTCATATCTTTGAAATTAACTGATTTAGGTTATGTGTTAAGATAAGCTTTCTCTCTTAGAATACTTGAAGAATTCTCAGCGACAATTGTTTTTCTGATCTGTTATATTGTATTCTTCTGCATTCTCTTTAAAATTATAAATATACAAAAATGCATTTTTAATGTTAAAAATATAATATTTGACGAGGTAGTATATAGTGATGCGCAAAGTAATATTCTAAATACGAAACTGGAAGCAAAAGCACTTTATATTGTTAAATTTTAATATATTTTATATATTTCCTGCTTTTTCATTTTTTTCGGCAAGAAATCAATTGTAAAAATGCAAATAAAATCAGATTAACTCTTTTCTGTAAATAATATGTGGATATATTTTTAATCCACCCTGTATATAAGCGTAAAGAATGCAGAATCAAATTCATTTAATAGCTTACAGAATTCTTTAAGCATTTTAAAATAAATATTCTTTTATGAAATATCGATTTGAAGCTCCGTTTCCGTGTTATAAAGCGTTAATTTGGTGAATACGTCAAAATTGGTTTTTAATTGCTTCTATCTTTGAAAGTAATTGATTTAGGTTATGCGTTAACATAAAGTTTTCTCTTTAGAAATACTTGAAGAATTCTCAGGACAATAGTTTTTCTGATCTGTTACATAGTTTCTTCGTGCACTCGCTTTTGAAATTATAAAATATACAACAATATAATTTTTAATGTTTAAAACACAATATTTGACAGGGTACTATATAGTTATGCTTAAAATAATATTCTAAATGCGAAACTGAAAGCAAAAGCACTTTATATTGTTAAATTTTAATATATTTTATATATACCCTGCTTTTTAATTTTTATTTTTCGAAAAGAAATCAGTTGTAAAAATGCAAATAACTCTTTTCTAAAAAAAATATGTTGATATTTCTTTAGTTCACCCTGTATATAAATACAAAGAATGCAGAATAAAACTAATTTAAATAACTTATAGAATTCTTCAAGGGATTTTAAAATAAATATATCTTTTATGGAATATTGATTTAAAGCACCGTTTTAGAGTTATAAAGCGCTGATTTTGCGAATACGTCAAAATTGCTTTTTAATCGCTCGTATCTCAGTAACTAATTGATTAAGGTTACATAACTTATATAACTTTTTTTCTTAGAAATACTTAAAGAATTCTTAGCAACGTTTATTTGTTTTGATTTCTCAATTTTTTCTTCAATCTATCCCCTCCAAAAAATTAAAAGCAGCCTAAAAAAGCTAAGTAAACGCTATTTTTGCAATTATTGAAGGCACAAAATTCAATTCTTCCGGTTTTAACTACAGACTAATTTTGTTAAGTTTTCATAGATCGACTCGCTACTATTTGTTAAATATAGTGTTAATCACCTACCTATAGCATCTAATTAGGTTACAGCACGGGTTAAAAGCGGATGTTAGAAATGTAAAAGCCAGCCGTAGCAATTTTGTTCTGAATTTCCAAATGCACCTGGCGACAAAACAAAACGTGTCTCGTCACTTCAAACAGTTAAAATTGCACCCGAAAATACATTGTTAAATTTATTTTATGCCAATGAAAGGTCGATATAAACTAGAGATAAGATTTGACTTACTCGGATATGATGTGATGCACATTCGAGCTGGGATCAGCTGAGATTTTGATACTCTTTTGTCCACCGGGTATCTCAACCAAACGTATTGAGTGTGGTTTCCGTGAAAATGGATATCTAGCAGTCTTTTCCAGTGGTTGCATCTGTTTCTTGTAGCATTGTCCACTGAAGATGGAAGAAATATTAAACAATTATTTTCTGTATTTTCTGATAACATAAAATCGGCTTTATATAACACATACCAATATAATTTCGATCGTTCGACCAGAGCATATGAATCCCCATCCCCGATAAAAGCACTGCAGAGTCGACAACAGAAGCACTCCGGGTGGAACTTGTGTTCCCCAGCCACCATCACTGGACCCGTTATTATCTATAATCGATAATTCATCCTAGTTGCCACATTTCAAATAAAAACTGCATCTACATATTATTTAGATTACATAAATAATTATGGTTGCTTATATACAATATATATCCTCCTTTATCTTTAATTAATTTGATATAAATTTTTGTGGTTTTTTTTAAACATTTTATTGTTGACAAAGGCTCTGCTCCGATAAGCCATTGAAAAGTGCACCTAAAGCTATTGGGCTGAAATTAAAGCAAATAAGTACTACTGTTACATATACTGTAAATATAAAAAATTAGCTCAATCGATGCTACCCCATTCGAGATATTTAGCATAAGTGTGGAAAAATTCAATATTTTTTTTCTCAGGAATTACTTAAGCTATGACGTTCAAAAAAATAAGTAGGTAAACACTGATTATGGGCATTCTATAAAAATCAAGAACTAATTCCCTCCACTCAGTTCAAAGTTATTATTATTTTCCCCTTTTAGGGGTGGTTTTTTTAGTTTGGTTCAAGTGCCAACTTGGCTTTTGTTATATTAGACCGTATGCATTTAGGTTTATTATATATTTTTTTCAGTTTTTTTTCTGTGTGGTAGAACATGTAAATAAAAAATCAAATCTCTTTAAATGATTTTAGTAGGAGCAATTTGTTATTGGTTATTTTAACGTTAAAATAATTATTTATCGATTAATTTCAGGATTATTTGTATAAATGTTTCAGCCCTATTAGTTATAAAAGCACCGAAATATACAAAACAATATGTAACAATAAAATAATATTTAATTCCGTACATGCAGTTCAAAGTTGTTATTATTTTCCCTTTTTGAGCGGTGATTTTTTTTAGTTACGTTTAAGGTGCCAATTTGACTTTTTATTATATGTACATGAGTGTATAATTATATTTGGGTTTATTATATATTTCGCAAAGTTCTTTCAATGAAGTAATACAAATAAAAAAAAAAACCTCTTTGATCTTAGCAGCAGCATTGGGTTATTGATTATTTTAAGGATAAAATTCAAATTATTCATCGATCGGATTCAGGATTATTTATATGTATGTACATTTCAGCCCTAGTACCTATAAAAGCATCGACATATAAAAAAGAATAATGTAACAATAAAATAATATTTAATTCCGCACACGCTGTTCGAAGTTATTTTGTCCTTTTGGGGATGTTTTTCAAGTTGGATTTAACAATTCGACTTGATTTTTTGTTACCTATAAATCTATGCGTTTTGGTACAATATATATGTTTTTATATGATATAACATATTAACATAAATCAATCAAATCTCTGTTAGATATTTATTGTTCTAATAACAACATAATTCTATCCACATTTGTTATTGCAACAAGCTATGTATTTATAGTTGTTATGATTTTCTTAATGTTGAACAGAACCGCTATTCGTATTTTACTTTTGTTCTACTGCCAAATAGATATATACATTTATTATACATATTTCTTTAATCAATGTTCTGAGACGTGCATAATTTGTTTTAATATGACAATTATTTGATTGTGAGAGTTTGGAGACTGTTGTTTAATGTAATTTCTTTATGTAGAATAAACAGCAGTGCTGTAGAAAGTAAGTTAAAATATGTTCTCACATAGTGTATTAATCGCGGTGGTATGCTAATAAAAATATCTGGAAGAAAAAAACTTAAACAAAGAAATAAACGATGAAGATGATAGAAATACTTATTTGGAGCTATTCATTCTTCCCAGAAGAATCAGTGAAGGTTGTAAATCAAGAGCATACTTTTTAGTTCATATGACGTCACTTGTAAAGAATTTATTAGGAAAAAAGTATATAGTAAATCCAAATGCAGGCATTACTATACAGCAAAAAGTCAAGTTGGAACCTTAAATTAAAAAAACCACCCCCAAAGGGAACTTTGACCTTCGTGTACGGAGCTAAATATTATTTTATATTGATTATGAATACATATATGTTAATAATAAATGTAACAACAGATAATATATTATATAATAATATACTACTTATTATTATTTATTCTTACAGAATTATTTTTATAGCTCAGTGCTTTCATAACTACTAGAGCTGAAGTGTACAACATATAAATAATCCTGAAACCGCTCGATGATTTTTCGATTTTATTTGCATGTTCTACCACACAGAAAGAACTTAATAAAATATATAATGAACCTAAATACATACATTACTATATAACAAAAAAATCAGATTGACACATTAAACTCAACTAAAAAAAAACCGCCCTTCAAAAAGGAAAAATAACAATAACTTTCAACACGTGTACGGAAATAAATATTATTTTGTTGTTATAATTTTCTTTATTATATTTCGATACTTTTATAACTACTACGTGAAACATAATACAGATATCTGAAATTGATGCATGAACAATTGTTTTAACCCTACAATAAACAATAACGAATTGTCCTTACTAAGATCATTCAAAGAGGTTTTATTTTTTATTTACATGTTCTACCACACAGAAAAAACTGAAAAAAACATATAATAAACCTAAATGCGTATGGTCTAATATAACAAAAAGCCAAGTTGACACCTTGAACCAAACTCAAAAAAACCACCCCTAAAAAGGGGAAAATAATAATAACTTTGAACTGAGTGGAGGGAATTAGTTCTTGATTTTCTATAGAATGCCCATAATCAGTGTTTACTTACATAATTTTTTTGAACGTGATAGCTTAAGTAATTCCTGAGAAAAAAAAATATTGAATTTTTCACCCTTATGCTAATATCTCGAATGGGGTGGCATCGATTGAGTTAATTTTTGATATTTACAGTATATGTGACAGTAGTACTCATTTGCTTTAATTTCAACCCGTTAGCTTTAGGGGCACTTTTCAATGGCTTATCGGAGCAGAGCCTTTACTAATTAAACTTTGAGGTTATGATCAGATATCACTGTCAGAAAAATCAAAATGACATTTGTTGTTAAGATCAGAAGGTTAGGTTACTACAAATCTGAAATTTACATATTTTTACATTTCACAATCAGCTCCATACGAAAGCTACTCCGTAAAAACACTTCACGTATTGATTAAATAATATTGATAATAATGATATTGTTACTTACTTGACTACATTGTTGACATGATTCCCCATACCGTGACCAATAATCGTCTTTGCAGAATAACAAGCCGTCCTTCTCGAAATACCAATTCGATAAGGAAGCATCGCATGCCGAACATCTAAAAACGAACAATACAAAAACTCACTTCGAGTCGGTTAATTGTTCGCGGGGTACCTGAAACATTCCATGTGCCAGTCTTGGCCGAGGGCCGACAGGTAATCATCATCGTCCAAGACGTTGAGACATCCGGAACAGACTGCTTCGCACGGTTCGGCCCCTTCTGTAAGAAGTTTGTAGTGAAAAAAATAATACCACTCATCAAAACAATAGCTCGTGACTCGTTGTAGGATTCGTTCAAATAACCGCACTAATTTGTTAATTTTTAACACCGATTATATATTTTCGGGATTAAAATCGGTCGATTTCACTTCTTCGTGGTACAAAAACACAAAAACGGACCATGTTTTCTTGACAGCTCAGAGATTGCACGACACCCACGCACTAAATTCACTAGAAAATCTAATTTTCCCCTGCAGGACATTAGGGAAAATCCATCCCAAATACGAGATTAAAATCTCGAGGGCCGGTTTCTACCTGTTTTCACCTTTCTTATGCTTAATACTCACCATTATCTAGTATTTGTTGTTGCATTATCTAATACGAAAGGCTAGATAACCTTTCCATTATGGCGACAACTAAAAAGCGAGTTTCACACTGCTCAAATCTGCTATACAACGACTTGTTTCCTATATACAAGGTCGTTGGAAATTATTATTCTTAGGTAAATAAAAATTTAAAATTAAAATAATTCATTAACGGGGGAAAGGAAATTGAAACAGCCAAGTTTGTTAATGTGTATACTAATCACTTTATTCTGTTCAATAACATCGTCATTATTATACCAATCAATTCGTGTGTATATGAGCAAATATAATATTACTTATACTTAACAATAATTATATTTACCATTTCAACAATTACTTATTAATCGTTTCGTTAATCTGGGTACGTGAGTTTCTGTTTATAGTGTGGATTAGGGTTGTTTTAAACGGAGGAAAAGTTAGCAGTAAGTATATTTTAGCAGCCAAGATACTTTCTCTTTACATTTGTAGTATTATATTTTACATGATAGGTTTTTGTGCTCGTAGGTAAATGTTATAATTATTTGTTAATTTATCATAGTATATGTGCATCTGTGTGTACGATAATATATTTTGAGCAAAGATTTATTGCTAAACCTAAGATAGATGAATGAGCTCAAATTTACTACGAAAATATATTATGTACACTCTGTTTTTTCATAATTCGCGCGATCCTTTTTTTTATACCGTCTCACAAACACAGTTATTCGACTTTAATACAATTTTTTTTTTTTAACAATGTTAAATTTTGCGGTTCAATCAGCTTTGCTTCCTAAAAATGCTTGAAATATGCCATTTTTTGTTTTATTATCATACATTTTACGTCATTTTTCATGTTTTTACAATTTTGTCGTATGATTTTAAATATATAACAAATTAGAAATAAAATCGTGTGTAAAAAACATGATTTGATAGAATGCAATCTTTAACCTATAAAGTAGCTTAGCAAAGTGAAAATTTATAAACTTTGTGAATTCAATTTTGCATTATATTATCCTTCGCTTGTTTTTAAAATATTTAGCTCCAGTAAATTATGAAAATGATCACGATTTGCTTTTCATTTTCGTAAAATACTATCCGAATCCATTTAGATCCATTCAACCGGAAATCAGTTAATTACCAGTTTTATTACATTACAATTAATGGTAATCCACATATTCCACATAGTCAAATTTAAATTGCCCGCATTTCTCTTAGTAACTTCAACGTTGAAACATAGAATTACCTACTATTTTGTACTACATTAATAGTTATTTTAGTGCGTTTACGTTGAAGTTACTGAAAATAGTGGCGGGAAATTTAAATTTGGCTATTAGGGAATGTGACGCTAGCCCTGCCTTCGTTCTTAAATATTATGGATCTAAAACGTTAAAATGCTACCCAAAACGCGGAAATTATATTGGTAGGAGAAAAAGTGGTATATACCAGGTGGAAAAATTAGTGAAAAAGAAACCTCGCTGTTATTTTATCATATTGATGAAAGAATAGAAAAACTACTACAAAAAGCTGTTGCAGGAAGACAGACATGAGTTTAAGGCACAATATCGCTTCATAAATACCTACTGACGACATACAAGAGGTCCCAAAAAGTCCAGTTGAAGAGGTAATTAACACAGTCAAATCTTGCAAAAATGGGAAAGCTTTTGGACCTAGAGTTATAAATATATTACTGATAAAAGCTGCACCCCAATATTATAAGGGCAAGTGACATTACCCATTACTATTTTATTACACAATGAATTGATGTTGTATTAATTACTGAAAAAAATACTTTAAAAAATAATCTTCATTCTTATCGTCAGCATTATATCATTATCAGTAAGCTGCCAGTGAAGTAATCACACTTTTCTACATTTTGATAAGCAACACTCCAAACTTTTCGTTTTCATTTTATTTCATACAGAGTTCATTCAATTAATCCCCAGTAATTTCTCTGAAAAACACTCTGAAATATCCCTAAAAATAAATTTTCATTATGATATTTTTGTATAAGAACGAAAGAGATTGAATCCTTATACTATTCAGGCAAAAAAGACAGTATTTTGATATTAATTGCCTTAAAATCGAAGTTTACAAAATAACCGATGATCGTGCTATTTATGAATGAACAGAGTGTACTTAAAGCGTGCGTACCAACACAACTTATTATATCTTAACTAAAATACCTATTTTCGTAGAAAATTTCGCACATACGAACATGGAAGATGTAGTTTTATATAATTTTGTATAATTATATTAACAGGAAGAAGTACTTTCATAAGGCATTATATCATATATAATATCATACATACTTGAAAAATAATACCAATCATTTATTATATTATATCCACACTGAAAAAACACGCGATTTTACATCAAATACACATAAAAATTCATCAGGTACAAAATCCATTTCTTGTTATAGGTTCTAAAAACGCAGCCATTCAAAAATAAAGTGTTCATCTCAAAAATAAAATCCACGATCGATTATGCTCAATTTCTGCGTGACACTGACTGGTCATTTGGTTTTTTTTTTTGCATTCACTTTAGAGCATATTCGTTGGATTTTTGCTATGTTAGGTATATATTAATTCCTTTTGCTTGTATAGCAATATAAACCTACTTACCTCTTTATAACTTTGAAGAATTTACTTTTAAATATATATATTTTGTTATATTAATTTAATAGTCTTATAAATCAATTGACTTTCTTTTATTTTTAAGGTTATGTTTTACGTATGCAACTATAACCTTAATCAAATTTAAATTTCCCGCAACTATTTGTTGGTAGTTTGAAGCACTAAATTATCTGTTTCAAGTTATTATTTTGATTGATACTTATACTAACTTGTATCTCCTAAATGGTACACTGACTATAATATGTCATCATGTTTTCGTGTTTCAAATCAATAGACATTTTCGACTGAACACAGCAATTGGTTAACCAAAGAGTTTGAACCATGACTTATGGGCAAGACCCGAATAGTATTTTCGGAATACTAAATTATTACACTAGCTTTTTTTGTAAAAAATACAACAGGTAATGCGTCAAAAAGAAGTATTTACGTCTTGCATCACATGCTTTTAGACGATAGTATAGTCCAAATAACAGCTTGAACGTTTTGAACGAATCACGAAACGTTTTCTGTTGAATGTCAAATCTATTAAGAAATTATTGCGGGCAATTTAAATTTAGTTATTAGAAAAAAAGGGACAACGAAAATGCATGCGTTTTCTTACTTAATGTGTAATATAGTTGATACTTTCAATCTAAACGATTATTAGATTATTTTCTTTTTTGAATACCACATTGACGACATACAATAGGTATATTATAATATGGGGTTATGTTTAAACATTGATGCATGCACTTATGATATAGGAACAAGCACATCACACACTGTATCATTTCCATTTTTAAATTAACAATAAAATACGACGCAAATAAGGAAAAAAATGAATGGATAATGAATAAAATTTAAAGGTAAAATGTCGGTGTATGTCTCATTATGTTTGTGTAAATAAGAAAAGTGTAGGGTTATTGAACTTTCAGTTCTTATTTACATATTTGAAGTGTCACATTGATAAAAAAAAATAATTACGTATCGGTAGAGAATTCTGTGTAATCTTTCGACATATACGTCGTGTTTTTTTTGTGATAATGAATTGATAAAAATACGATATGACGTATTCCAGTGGCGTAGTTAACTATAATAACACTTATTAAGAAGTAAAATTAATTTTTTCCATAATTATTTTTAATAACTTAGTAAAATATTGTTTTACGACGTGTGACAGAATAAACAGAAATGGCAACAGTCGATGTTTCAAGTTATTTTCTTTCAAAATGCTTCCGATTGACTGCTGAAATGGATGTGTTGTATTATATTGAAAATCTCATTCAGTGAACTGATAAGACAAGAAGTGTCACTTGCTGTCGGCACTGTTTTGTCCTCAAAAATGACTTACGTCCGATTTCTGAAACGTTAAACAGCTTTTATCTCTTCGGTATCTGGCAAATTAACACAAAAACTATCTTTGTTAAATTGTCAGATAACTGCAGTTCAATGGTGTTGCATTATTTTCACACCAGACGCTTCTGCCATTTCCTTTCATTTACACCAATCATAAAGAGTTTGTGTAAGAGAGGGAAGCACATTCTCGAGTCAAGATGGCGGCTATTCATTATCTGCTGTCATTTGCTAAGTTAAAGGTACAGTTAAGGAAATATGTATGTGAACAGTTCCGTACCAAATTTCAATATTTCCACGTTTATGACACAATTCTGTCTTTCTTCTTTTTTTAATTATTTTGCTTTTGACAAAAACCATTCCAGCCAGTCACACAGTTGATTGGAGACGCACCTTTTGACTAGAGTATAATTCTTGTTAAATATCAAATGTGAAATGTCAAACCACGAGTTGCACTACCAACTTCACATAAAATGTCATCACAATCGGTGTCATAAAGTGGAAAAGTAGTGTTATAAAGTGGAACTTTGTGATACTGTTTTTCGGCAAAACAGTTGCACAAAGTGCTCATTGTATATGCGAAGTAGTAAAACAGATTTAACGTTACAAAATGGTGATTTAGACTAGTTTGTCCACAAATCCTCCCACATAGCCAAATTTAAATTGCCCGCAATTATTCTTAGTACCTTCAACGTTGAAACATGAAATTACCTATTATTTTGTATTTCATTGATAGTTATTTTAATACCTTTACGTTGGAGTTACTTAAAATAGTGGCGGAAATTTAAATTGGCTAGCAGGGCTGGGATCGCTTGTTATCATTTCTATTTATTCTGTGGTTAAAGCGTTGTTTTAATATATTCACGTTAAAAATAACTAAATTTGAAATTTGCTTTTAGAAAATATGTAGGCTAGGGTGGGGCAAGATGGGGCCACGAGGTATGCTGGCGACATCGTTTTGTCTAGAATACGGCAGTGGGCATCTGTCAAATAATGGCAGAAATAATATTGACAAGTGCTGTTTTAGGTGTGTTGTAATGTAGGCAACTTTACTAATAGTGGTAAAAAGAAATTGCAGTTTGTGTCTAAGGGTAGAATCTTATTGTAATCACGTTGTAAATTAGTTCACTGCGCTGAAAGCGATGGCGCTGTATGCATTTAGAAAGCTACATTATCGACGTGGCATAACGCCTCGTCCACCTGTGCAGAAACTGCGTTGAGCCAAACCAACAACAACTGGTTCTAAAGTTGTTGAGGCATTTTAATCTGTTTTTATGATAATAAATGTTCGGAACGATTTGGGTGGATCAACATGCAAATATTTAACCCTTAAACATTTAAATATGTTTCGAAACTTGACATCTTCAGTTTTAGTTTATGTTTATGCACATGCGGACAAAGCTTAATGCAGTGCTTGATGACTGTTTGAGTAAGTGTGTTCATGCCGTCCATGTTGTTTTATGTTGTATGAAGATTATTATTGTTGTTATAAGCCTTATAGTTATTATTGTGGTTATATTAGTGGTTATAGTTCGTTTTTGTGTGTTATTTTATTCTCATTACGATTATTATACAACTTCAGTGACATTTGTTTTTATTGTATTAAAGTGATTAACGATGTATTGTGCGACAAAGGTCAGTGATGTAAAACTACGAATTCTTGACAATTTACAAAGACCCATTAATTACGTTGTAGTTGCACATAACTTTGTTTAGTTACTGTAACTTTTATAAATAAAATATCTTTATATATTATTTCAGTGTTGTATTTATATCCAGATTTTATCATATTTGGTATATACCCAAATAAAACTCTCGAATATTAAAAGTGTACATAAAACCACCAATATTTGAACTAGATTAGTTGTAGTTCGGCGTGCTGAAGTCGGTGGAGTCCACCTTGTCGACAAAGTAGAGCATTAAGTTTTCCACTCCAGATTAGTGTGTGAATATTGAAATTCGTTTCTGCTTTAAAAAGTTTTAGCTTTGTTCGTGTAATTTTTTAAGAATACAATTTGTTTTTATTTACATAGTACTCAAAATTCTGTTACAACCCATTCTTACCACACGTGGAACCCCATCTTGTCCCCATGATAGGGCAAGATGGTGTATTTACATATTTAATTTCATAATTTTCTCACAACATCAGAAGTATGTGCCTGTGAAAAAATTATAAATCCATCCAGCAGCAGATAAATGTTTAAAGATTACAATAAGCTTACTCAGAACCTTGCATTTCAATTTGCAATCCTGATACAGTGTTCTAAACTTTAGTGTTCAAATCTTGCCCCACCCCACATAGCCAAATTTAAATTGCCCGCAATTATTCTTAGTAATTAATTCTTCAACGTTGAAACATAAAATTACCTATTATTTTGTATTACTTTGATAGTTATTTTAATGCCTTTTTACGTTGAATTTACTAAAAATAGCGGCGGGAAGTTTAAATTTGGCTATTAGGGACGTTCCCTAATTAATTGCTTAAAATGCTATTATAAATCATGCAAGCTTCCATTAGTAATCAAGTAATCATGCTTTTTTTTCTTCTGCAGGCAGAAATAACATAGAAATACATAACATTTTGGTTTGAGTTATTTTTCTAATCATTTGGCTGGGAAAATTTGTACTAAAAAAATATATTTGTGCTCTTGTTTACGTATCTTAATAGCTATTCAACCGACTGAAGTACCTTTGGGTGTCTCTTAGATGGCGCGCAGGACGCCATTTAACAGACATCCAATTTGTTGAATAATTGTAAAGATATATAAACAAGGGTTTGTACCATAGACAAGAATATAACTATTAGAAAGAGTTTAGACCATTGCGCATTCGCGAACTTTCAGATTGTGTAGAAACCGCCATTTTGATGTATAGATCAGCTGTTGTTGTAGTAGTTTTGTTTGGGAGGTTTATAAAACGCATAGTTTTTAAGGTTATTCGTGTTTATATTTTCGTATTATTTAAGCATTTCATATTTATACTATTATTTCGATTAAAGTTGTTTAGTAATTAGTAGTTTATTAAAGTGTAGTTGAATTATTGAATAATACGTTGTTAGTAAATAATTTATTTCGTTGAACCATTTTTTTAAATATTTTAAGAGAGTTTAAGTGTTAAGAGAACCAAGAACATTTAGTGAAGTGTGTGGTATTATTACCGTGAATAATTAGATGTGAATTAGCGTTTATGTTGTAGAATGTCTTGCTGTGTACCAGGATGTAAAAGCATCCGTAGATTGGTATCCCTTGATGACAGCATCAGTTTCCATCAGTAAGAGCCAACTATAATCTACTTGTTATGGGTATGTGGTATAACTTTATTGCATTCTCCTTTGTGAAGAGTGCTTGTTGCTGTTAACGTCTGCTGCAAAAAATCTGAGAGAAAATAAATATACACTGTCGCAATGAAAGAATAAAGGTATTTCTGCACTGTTGACACAAAACATAGACATGACATGTATTCTATTTCAGATGGATTAATAGTCAGCTGATCCGAGAGATTAAGAATTATGTATTGGTAATTTCAGCATATTGCAGACAGTTCCTTGAAGAACATCCGATCTTATTAACAAAAGTGATCATTGAGTGTTATTGTTTAAATACGGCTTCATAGTTTGGTGAAATTAACGCAAGAACTGTAAGTCGAATTAGTAAGAAAAAAAAATTAAACAAACTTATATTGTTTAGCCACCAATAAAGAAATGTCGTATGACATAATATGTATTTACTATACCCCAGAAATGTGAAATAACCTAAAAACTTCAAATTCCAAGTATTAGTGTATTAGCTTATACATTTGAATAAATAAAAATGAATTAAATATCAATGTAATGTCTTTCTAGCAGTAAAAAATACAATTTCCTGTATGTATATAGTATAATACTAGTGTCGAAAGGAAGTATGAGCATTTTATTTATTTTATTATTTTAAAATATTACCATTACGTCCTTGTTTTATCTTTAAATTGTTTTTTCACGACCCTGTTATACATCAAAATGGCGGCCTCCATGTGCATCTCTAAGCTCTATCTATATATTTATCCTTGTCTATGGTTTGTACCTACCTGAGTTTTAATAAATATTATTAGGCTGGCAAGCATGCAAAAGCGTTCTACTATTAAAAGAATGATTTAGGGACTTTTGTAATAATCCGTAACTAGAAACGTCACATATTTAGAGAGATAAAAAAATGCATAACATCACATATATAAAAAAGAGGAAATGATGGTTTTCGAGATGATTCGATTTCTTTCTGCAGGTTCGACGCAGCTTCAATTATCGAGTTTGCCGTCGCGATTCTGGTCGCCTCTGGTGGTGGGGTGATTCTCTTCGCAACGATGGTATGAATGAGTGGGGGATTTGGTTACAGTAAAGCCGCATGCGCGCTAGAAATGAACCGCTAGCGAGAGAGAGCTCTCGTAATTTTGAGAGTTTGTATTTTGCAAGTCACTGGGTCTCTTTTAAAGCCGATAAAGACGATTTAACATAAGGCTAGGTTTCTCATTCGACCTTTTCCCTCCCAGATGATGTGGGTGATGTGGGAGAGCATATGAGCCGAGCATCGCTTGCCGTCTGCTTTTCAGGCACCCTAACGCACAGCTTTTCCTTTAGCATGTGGCACTTTTTCTGCATTAGCATCAGTTGGCCTTGCAATTTTGTACTTAGCTCTTTTTGGAGGCCCTGCACCTCCTGTATCTCCCTGTGCAGGTTCTGATAGTTCGTCTTGACCTCGTTGACGGACTTGAGGAGGGTGAATACCTCGATCTGTGTGCCGTCTTCGGAGAAAATCTCGTTCTCGATGTTGCCCACTTGAACGGCCAGATTGTCCAATTTCTCGTCGGTCTTTTGCATCTGAAAAACGATTGGAAGTATCTCCAAGACGGCGGTAACTCTAGACTATCAATATTTACTTGTTTCTCTAAATGCTCTACGGCTTTTTCCATGATGTATGTATTTTTTTGCACCGCACCAATTACCCTAGATACTGTTTTATGGGTTATAGATTCGGGAAATCAATATTGGAAATGAAAATTCATTTTCCATAGAGCGCCATCTCAGAAACATTTGCTGAACTACAGCATAGCTTTATATACTCTCACGAAACGATGATAGTGCTTGCGAAATTATTATATTTTCCTCTTAAAAAACCCAAAATAATAACTATAAAAACATAAATGACTGATTGTTCATTCAATCACAGAATAATCAGGAGTGACAACACGCAATAGCAGGATTTGGGCGCCATTTTGTAACGTTAAATCTACACAGAGATTCAAAATGATTGTCAATTCCGCTCCTATAGATAGTAACAGGGTGTAGGTATATGCCGCGTGTTTGTAATGAAGTTTGAACTAAGTCAGTGTTGGAACATAAGAAAGTAAACGGATCTGTCATAAATAAGGAAAACGTAACCTATATTTGAACTCGCATTATATAAACGACTATGGATTGGTGTTTCTGCTTGTAAAAATGAAATGTAATTAATTTAACTTTACTAAATTATGATTTTACAATTCAGTACTAACTGGTGTTTAACTAAATTTATTTATTACTTTCAATTATAACATACAGTTAGTATAATTATTAAGTGACAAAACTGCATCTCTCAGTTCTTCTATGGTATGCATGCGGTTTCTATAGATCCTAGTTTTTTAGATAGCCGAACATGAAGTAATCTAATGGGGTTAGATCAGGCGATCTTGGTGGCCATCTTTGTGCTCTAACGAACCTGTCAGCAAAAAACTGTTGAAGATATTGGCAGGTTTGTCGAGCAGTATGTGCTGGAGCATTATCGTGCTGAAAATAACCTGCTTTAAGCTCATTTTCTTGTAACTCTGCAATAAACAATTCCAACATCTATTGGTAACGTTGGGTTGTTACAGTTTCCTCGAAGAAAATTGGCCCTATTATTCGTTGCCTGAACATAGCTAACCAAATTCCAACTTTACGGGATGCAATTGCGTTTCTTGAAATTCGTGTGGATTTTCTGCAGACCAGATACGATAGTTTTGTGAATTGATATAGCCTGTTAGATAAAACCAGGCTTCATCCGAGAAAAATGATTTGTTTAGCAAGTCATCGTCCCTTAAATTGTTATTAAACCAATGACAATATTCCAATCGCCTATCGTAATCTAATGGTAATAATTCCTGTACCGTAGAAACTTTATAGGGATGAAAATGTAACTTTCTTTTGACAGCTCATTGTGCTGAAGTGTATGATAAGCCTATAAAATTATAAAATGTAATAAACTATTTCACTTAATGTTAATATTGATTTTTTACGTTTGTTGAGCTATTACCACAGATAAATTCCCTTATTTTCTTACAGTATTCAGAAATACTATTGTTGGTGATATTAGATGTAAATATAAACGATTTGAAAAAATTATAAGATAAATAATCGAAAGATACTACAACACGCACGCCAATGTCGCTAAATGTCAAGAAAATTCATTTAATGTATGAAATTTGTATGTAGCTAACTTCACTCATTAAATTGGTAATAAGTATAGATAATTTTTCCGGAAAACAGTTTTTTTCTTACGACAATCATTTTGAATCACATGGTACGTATTTTTTGACGAGCAATCGATTGACGCAGAGAAAGTTAAGAACTGTTATTAAAAAAAATGAGTTACCACAAATCGAATATCTTTTGTTTAGCTTATACATGCTGCCAAAATTCCGCATAAATATAAACCATAAATTTATTACTGCTAATAATCAACAAATTCACATTTCACTAATTTAAAATTACATTCCATCATTAAATGACTCTCAAAGTCTTTAATCAACTTCATTAGCTCCATCTCCAGCATCGTTTTCACCATTAGGCGTTCTAGCATCGATGTCAGGATCTTCTGAGGGCGATGCAGCTTCTGTTGTTGTCCCAACAGTTGTGGTCATCATACTAGTTGTTGTAATAGCAACGTTTGTGGTGGTAGCAACTGTTGTCGTAATGGGTATTGAAGGGGTAGCTAAAAATATGTTTTCATTCCAAAGGAAATTTCCTTTTCTAATCGATTCTACAAAGAATAAACTTACTTGGTGTGCGTGGAGGATACCGTCTTTTAAATATCCAAAAGCAAGGTTTCATCGGATGCGTTCTGCTGTGGAATGATTGACCTTTTGGAGAATCCTACAAGATTTTCAGTTGATGCTATGGAATCTTTAAAAGTGTAGGTGAAAGGTCATAAATTATGAGCAAATCGATTGTTCAAAGAAGTGTTTCTGATTTGCTCATATGGTTTCGTTTTGGTTTGGAATTGAAAATTTCATTTTAAAAGGTTTTACCAGTTTGATTCCAAACAGATATTTTGAAAAGAATTCCATATAATGACTTTTGTTATGGAAGGTTTAATGCTTTGAAGAATTCTTGAAGATTTTTATTTATTTCGTTGAAATCTTTAAAAGTACAGAAGCAGATTCACAAATATGAATCGTTTCTAATAAATGCTGAACTTGTATAGATTTTGCTTTAAAAAGATGTTTTCAGCAGAACATCATATCTGCAGAATTTTGCTATGTTAGGTTTTATGCTTCGAAGAATTTCTTTTAATGCGTTGAAATCCTTTAAAGTATGTGTGCAAGTTGATAAACATGAATAATTTCTAATAAATTTCGAGTTTTAACTTTAACATCGCTTCAAAAGGCATTTTCGTTTGGAGTAGTTTATAAAGTTCAAAAATGTGGTTTAAAAATATTTATTTCCCATAAGATGTGAGTTTATTGAAGTTGCTGTGGAGTGTTTACAGCTTGAGAGAATTTGTTGGAAACATTTGCTGTCTGCATGGCGTTTGATTCCAAAAAGGTATTTTGATTTTAAGGA
Source organism: Protaetia brevitarsis (assembly GCA_004143645.1). NCBI lineage: Eukaryota > Metazoa > Arthropoda > Insecta > Coleoptera > Scarabaeidae > Protaetia > Protaetia brevitarsis. The sequence goes on along the minus strand of RXPK01000473.1, from coordinate 194,606 downwards.
GGAAATTCGCTTGGTGAATTTTGCTCTGTAGAAGGCTTGATGCTTTGAATGATTCTAGACTGGATCCATAAAAATTACACCATTCTATTTAAAATAAGAAAATTGCTATCGACACCCTGTATGCTAAAAGTGCTATAAGGCCGAAAATATTTTCCTTAAATAGATCACCAAGTTTCAAAACCAAATCCCTGCTAGAAGTTTTAATAATTCTAATGACCCAGTTCGCTGGGACACTCCGTATCCTATCAAAAACATTCGATATTTATAAAAACTTACCAAACCGAAGCATACAATCGCAACTACGGCTAAAAGTAACAACGCAATATGTGTTTCATATCGCCAAGAGAAAGGATTATTTATAACTTTATAAATTTTATAATCAACACAGAGCAAATGGCATGTACATATATCGAATGGTACTGGCAAATGCTGTGTACGCTATTTTTCCCTTAATTACAAAAATCTGAGTGCACATCCTCTTAGTTTTAATGAGCGAAAATATCAGAGGAAACAATCACACAGCAAACAGGTCAGGAAAAAAAAAGTTTGTGTATTCAATATTTAATGAGCGTTTGAGGAAATTGCAATGATATCATCATTAAAATGACTTTTATGAATAAAATATTGCATACACGGATGTCCTCTAATTAATTCATCAGCTGACATAAATCATAATTAATTATTCACCTACATTCAATGTACGAAATTTAAATAAGATACAGGACAGATTATATGATATATATTGATAAACAATTATTGTAGATAAAGTATAGGCAGGCAGTTGCCCTTTGATAAAGTCAAATCCTCACCTTATCTTCATTGTTTGAAGATCGTCGACAAAAATTTATATAAATGCAGTCGACACTGATTTGTCAGTAACCTTTGAGTGCAATTTGATTGTAGTGTTGTGTTTTGTAGATATAACTCACTTGTTAGGATATAGACAAAAAAAAGTGGTGAGTGAGTTTATATAATTTAAAACAAGAGATTTTGAAACATCTTTATTTAATATTTTAAAACTAATTAATTAAGAACGCTAGTAATTGATTGTTTCCAAGAGTTATTTTCCAGAAGAGGCTGCTACAAAAAAAAATAATTCTCAGTCAAAAAAAAAAAGAATTCTACAGCAGTAGACTTACCAGTAGTAGTGCTAGGTGCTGGGGTATTATTACCATTGTTGCCATTATTACCACCAGGGAATCTGTTACAACCAGCTCCATGATTGTGATGTCCTCTTTCCAAACCTAATACCTGTCCTAAGGGAGTTTTGACCAACTGCTGTTGCTTCCCCACAGATTTGCCTTCAGTCTTTGCATGGAAAACAATATATTAAGGACATATTTAAAGAAATTTAAACATAAGAAGCTTACCAATAGAATGAAGGCCATCAAGCAGGATAGAAAATAAAATAGCAACTTCATATTTATTTTTTTTTTTTGAGAATGTCCAGATGTTTAATCTGAATTCGTTTTAATGTTATGATTTGGAGAATATGATTTGTGTCGTATAAATAGTTATGGGAATACAATAAAATTATTGTTGTGTTATATGATTCGTAAAAGCTTTTGTTGTTGTGAATTATATCACAAGTAAAAAGAGCCTTTGTTAAAAATCAGAATATATTTTACATAATATAGAATTGAATAATGTGATCGGCAATTTTAAATATGTTTTTAAAAAATAAAGGTTGCGTAATATAGCATTGTTAAATGTAGGATGATTTATTAAAAGATGAATTTAGACACGTGAATATGCCATCACTTCACCCTATGTAAGATTTTATTAATTCGGATAGTTGATAGTTGTTTCTGGAGCACGTGGGTTTCCATTATCAACTAGAAACTGAATGAATGCAGTCGAGAAAAAAAGACCTATTACCTAAATATGCATCGTTATCTTCTGCTTTTTCTACGCCCCCACAGATAAATCAGAATTGAGTGATGAAGGGCCGCTACCTCTAGTTTTTTCATATATACAGGGTGTATCAGATATAGAGGTAAATATAATAATATGTAGCAGCTGTAATCATATGCAATCAAAAAGTCTTAATGCACAGGGGTCTATCTGTAAGCATTAACGAGAAAAAAAATATTTTGTGAATGCCGTGGGCTAGAGCCGCACCTGTGCCTATCCTAAATCCTATCCCGAGTATACCCCCACATACCACTATCATTCAGCCATTACCGCTGTTAGTTTTGTGTGGATCGCCGCTTGGAGTGCAAGTCACTTCGAACATTTTATTTAAATTCTTCCCGTCTCGAAAAAAAACGATCCTCTTCAGGACCATCATGATTTCATAAAAAGAAAATCGAAGCTTGATGCATCGGCAAAAGCGCGGGAATGTATAGATTCATTTTCGCGCGACATCATAGTAAAAAGGTATGTTTGCAAATTTTCTGTATCTACATTTATTTCTGTGTAATTCGATTCAATTCATTTTGCGTTATATGATTAAATAAATCCAAAAGAAATAACTCAGATTCATGTGGTACCGTTTATTAACAACTAACTCTCGATTCGACAAAGCAAAAGAAAAATATTTACGTTTTTTGTAACTACTGAAGTCGCATATCCGGTGAAACTCGAACGTCTTATCAGGATATTAAAAATAATACTTTGTAGACTTACGTAGAATGCTCTTAACAAAAAAGGAATGTTTATTTTATAAAAAGAAGAAATTTAAAATGCTTCAGTTTTGCTATTTTTGCAACCGATTGGCCTTTATTTATTCAGAATGACGTTAAATGAACTTACGGCATACCATTAAGAATAATACTAAATGAGTGCAATGTATTTATATATTATACCATGTTTAGCGGGTGCTTAACATGACGTTTCCTTGCATCAGGCCCGGACTAAAGAATTTTTGGCTCTAAATTTTTACTTTTTTTATTCTTTAATGATGAAATCCGGTTTCGGTGGGTTTGTGCTTTATATGTCGTGTAGTTAAAACCCAAGCAAAATTTACTTTTTTATTTGATACACCCTGTATAGTTTCGTATGCCTCTAACTCTTTTGACGATTGTACATTTTCCGCTAATTCAAGATATTCTATGTCGATTTTATGATATGTTACGTAACGCTGGATGATTCAAGTTTCCCATAGCGATAACTTACTATATGCTCTTTAAACCTATGTCCGATCGTACACTTTCTTTATGCAATGTAAATTTTATCACAACCGCTACAAGGAGATTTTGTAAATGCTCGATTTACATTGAGATAAAATTTATCTTTCGCGTTGCTTAAAAGATTTCTTACACAAGTTAACTTTAACTTTAGGGGATGCAATTTGACTTTAAAATCCGCCCTAAATTTCGTTTAGCCAAAATAGCTGTTAAACGGTGAGCGATAGAAAAAAAAGTTTCAATCGAGGACTTGCAGCGTGTATGTAGCCCTTTTCGGTTATTTTATCTATTTATATACTGGGTGTTACAATAAGTAGGGAACGACATATGTTGTGCTTATTTGATCGAAATTCAGAAATCGGTTATAATCACTCTATTGGGCATTTAATTTTTCACAAATCTGGTGTGTAACTTTTTTTGAGTCATCTATATAGTCCTCCTGAAATTAGTTGTTAATCGAATTAATAAAATCGTATGTGGCGCGGAGTGATTGGATATTTATGTGGCTGTCATTACGCTACAATCCTTGTGATATCTTGATCTTTAAAAGGGCCTGAATTAGAGGAAATTTTTGATACAACAGCATTTAATGACATTAGTTTTCAAACATTTTGATTATTGATTCGACAACACATGGAGCCCGAAAGATCTTAGCAACTGAATCAATAAATAAAATAGACATTCACATTTGCAATAAAGATCTTTCAATATTCATGCGAAGGATATATGAATTGCAAATGGCTGATGATAAAATTAACTGCAAACACAATGGAATCTTTAATACTGTTATCACCTGACCCAACTTGGTTTTGTTTGACTCAGCTTTATTTTGGACGCAGTTTTAATTTTGTTTGTGTGTGAGGTCGTTGTTGGCAGATGAGTTTATGTTTACACGTCAAGAATAAAAACTAGGTGCGTAGGTCACGAACCAAAACAATTTTGGTTCAAAATTGTGAAGGTACGTCTAAGAACTAGCTTGTGAAATCGTTAGATATGCATGATTTGATCCAAAACTGTATAAAACTTCTCTTTGATGGCATAAATTCTTCTCAGTGATAACCCTCACATTATGGTAGTAACAAAATAAAGAAAAAAACTCATTTTAACGATATAGACTTCCTCCATAGATTCTGGCTAATAAAACACTTAAAAAATTATTGCTCATTGGTGCAAATATTCTTTATAACGACCCTCATATTTTGGCTAATGAAACAAAGTTAAAAATTTAATTGAGTGCATTCTAATAGGACAATCATCCTTCCATTACGTTCTGGCTAATAAAACAAAGCCAAAAACTGTACAAGTCTGCATTTTATTGACACAAACTGTTATCCATGTTGATCCCGATATTCTGATGAACAAAATAATGGCAAAAACTCTTTGCTTAATGAAATAGACGTCCATCCATGATTGTATATCGAATTCTGGCTAATAAAATACTATAAAATAACTGTTTCCTTGGTAGAAACTTTTTTGGCGTTGGAGATTACATTATGACTAAAGAACTAAAGATAAAAAATTTGAACAGCTTTTTAATGGCATAGGCCTCTTTCCATGACGATTACCACATTCTGGCTAAGAAAATTAAAGCAAAAACTGTATACACTTCTCTTCATGATGACTTTGACGTTATAATTAAATAAATAATCAATAAAATTTTGACAAGATTGTTTGTAATTCCTTCTATCGTAGCTCACCAGGTCCTGGCTAATAAAGCAGTTTATAAAATTGTTGTTTAGTGATTTAAATTTAAATAAATAATGGTAAAGCTTTAACAAGACTGTTTATTAATGAGATATAATTCTTCATATGGTAACTCATCAGGTCCTGGCTAATAAACCAATTTATAAAATTGTTGTTTAGTAATTTAAACTTTTTACAATGATGGCTGTGACATTATGTTTAATAAAAGAAAGCTTGAGAAAACTGCTCTTTAAAGACATGGTCTTCTTTCCGTGATGGCTTACTCATTTAGCCTAATAAAACAATGGCGAAAACTAAACGTAATACTGCTTTTTTTTGATAGTCCTTACATTCTAGGCGATAATGATATTTCCTTATAATGAGCCTGGCATCTCATCAATAAAATAGTGGTAAAAACTTGGTTTTTGATGAAATAGGCTTCTTTCCACGATAATGCATCAAATCTGGCTAATAAAATACTATAAAATAATTATTTCTTTGGCAAAAACCTTTTCCGTGATGGCGCTCACATTATGACTAAATAACCAAAGATAAAAAACTTAATTAATCTGCTTTTTAATGGCATAGGCCTCTTGCCTTGACGATTGCCACATTTTGGATAATAAAACAAAAGCAAAAACTGCATACACTTCTCTCCATGATGACTCTGGACACTATAATTAAAATAAATAATGTTATTATATTCTAGTCAAAGTTTTATAACTTTGACAAGATTGTTTATAATTCTTTCTATGGTAGTTCATGGATCCTGGCTAATAAAGCAGTTTATAAAATGGTTGTTTAGTGATTTAAACTTTTTACAGTGATGGCTGTGACATTATGTTTAATAAAAGAAAGATGAAAGCTCGAAAAAACTGCTCTTCAAAGACAAGGCCTCCTTTCCGTGATGGCTCACACATTTAGCCTAATAAAACAATGGCAAAAACTAAACAATATGCTGCTCTTTTATTCATACTCCTTCTGGGTGATAAATTAAAAGTGAAAAACTTGACAAGATTGTATTTTAATGATATAGATTTCTTTCCATGTTAGTTGATCAGATTCTGGCTAACGAAACATGGTATAAACTTGTTGTTTCTGGGCCTATACTTTTTTTTGTGATGACCTTACATTATCGCTAATAGAATAAATGTCAAAATAATAAAAAAAATCCTTTTAATGTAACAGACTTCTTCCCATCACACCTCCACATTCCGGCTAATAAGAAAAACAAACAGTGAATAATAGTGCTTTTAATTGATAGGCCTGACATTCTGGCCAATTAATGGTATAAACTTGACAAAATTGCATATTGATAACATAGATTTCTTTCCGTGGTAGCCCATAGGATTCTGGATAACTAAACATCTTATATGATTGTTGTGTATGGGCGTTATTTTCCTATGATAACCTTAGGTTATGGCTAATGAAACAAATATAAAAATATTAATTTTTTTGTTTTAATGTCACAAACTTCTTCCCATGGTGGCCTTCACATTCTGGCTAATAAGAAAAGGTAAACAGTCTGTAAGGCTGCCTTTTATTGATAGCCCTGGTATTTTGGTCAAATAAGTATAGATAAAAACGTATCAGGATGGCTTTTTAATAACAAAAATTTTTCCCCATAATAATCTATCGGCTTTTGGCTAATAAATGTTGAACGTTGTGGGTATAATCTTTTTTCCATAATTATTTTCATATCATGGCTAATAAAGCAATTGAACAACTTAAGAAAAATCCCTTTTAATAACACAGCCTTTTCCATAATGATCTTCATATTTTGGCTAACAAAAAAAAATATATATAAGATTTATTTCGATGATAGCCCTCATATTCTGGCAAATAAAATGGAAGTTAAAAATTGACAAGATTGTTTTTTTTTTTAAACAAACTTTTTTCACGATAGCCCATTGAAATCTGGCTAATAAAATACTTCGTAAAATTGTTATTTATTCCTGCTACTAAGCTATTTTGAACAAAGATCTTCACATGACTCTAAAATTATTACTTTAATTTTGATAACATTCACGTCATGCTTAATAAAAAGAGCAAGACTATATAAGGCTATTTTTTTTTAATAACTCAGACTTCTTGTCATACTAGCTCGTCGGGTTGTAGCTAATAAAAAATACTTCATTAAGTTATTGGTGCAAACCTTTGTTTTTTAAATAATGGCCGTCACATTATTGCCGATGAAACACGAGTGAAAAATTAAGAAATTTGTTTTTTAATGGCGCAGATATCCTTGCACGATAGCTCTAACACTTTGGCTAATCACAAAAGATTACTTATTATTGACATACCCCTTTTTCTATTATGCTCTTCAAATTCTGCTGAATAAAATGAAGGTGAAAATTCTGCAAGATAGAATTTGAGGAATACAAACTTCTTTCCGTGATAGCCCGCAGATTATGGCTAATAAAATATTCGATAAAATTGTTGTGTATTGCCGTAATTTTTCTTCTGTGACGGCTCTTACAATATTCTGGCTAACAAATGCAATAGCAAAAAGGTTACAAGATTGTATTCAGTAATGGCTCTAAGATTCTGGCTAATAAATCAAAGGCAAGCACTTCATACAACTGCTCTTTATTGGGGTACATTTCTTGCTTGAAGACACTCACATTCGATAAGCGATAAAGTAAAGGCAAACATTGTATGTACGTGCATGCTTTTCATTGATATAGGCCGATGTTTGGCTACCATTTTATGGCCAATAAAATGATGGTATAGAAAAATACAAAAAAAAAAACAAATTTAGGGCAATAAAGCATATTGCTTCGGTAAATGACTAAACATTATTTATATGTATCTATTTACATATGTTTTATGTTACAATAAATCGATAAGTTAAGTAAAATCTTTATTTTCGGCTTTAGATAACTCCACGTATAATAAATTTACTCTCAGTAATGTAATCTATACTTTGATCCATTATCTAAAGCGCGGATGATATAAAAAACCCACTTTTATGTAGTACTTATGCAGCAACTATTGAAAAGAGCAAGGTCGTATAATTTAAAGCTATTAAACCTCATCATTTGTGACTTGCAAAAATTTAGTAGGGTATATGGCATTGATTAACTGATTAGAAGAGATTATTTTACATAGCTAGTTTTTTTTTTATTTTACAGTTATGTCATAGTTACTTAATGGTTTAAAATTTCAAATTTCATACAATATCATCGATAAGATATCAATAATTATATTCTGTAATTCTTTAATATGAGAAATTTGTTTTCAGACTGTTCAATAATGACGGGAGAATATAGCGATGCCAAGTCAGAATACGCCAAAGATCCCAAAATACGGAAGGACGATGTACAGTTGCTTCAAGAATGGCTCAACAAGCAGCCACATTTGCCCAAGATCAGTGGTAAGTAAGTTTTGATTCTAGAAATACTGATAATTAGAGACTGGATTATATGCAAAAGAAAAACTGGAATATATGCGCATATATATGCATCGATTTTTGAGAAAATATGTATAAACCTGGGGCATATATGCAAAAAAATTGCGACCATATGCAAAATTTTTACATAAAATAAATAAGAGCAGAAATTTAAACATTAACTTTATTGCACAAAATTTTTTCACAACATATTTCTAAAACAATTTATAATTAAATGTTTTTCAAAATTGTGTAAAAGAAAGTTTTGTCTTCTATCAGAATCCATATGTTTCGAAATACAAAAGCTTCTTTCAACATCCACAGATATAATTGGTGCATTTTTTTAACTTTGCAATACATTCTAAACTAAAATTAAAGTCGAAATCGTTTACTGTTTCACCTTCCAATTAACTTTCTTCAATTTCAAATACCCCGCATTTTTATTTATCACTTTTTTAAATTCATCGCATATAGAATTACCTATTGTACCCTTAACCTTCTTACGTAGCATATTAAATTCGTCTACTATTTCGACTGATTCCGAGAGCGACATCCCTTGCGTTTCTAGTTTACGCATGGAACTTGAAACAAAGCTATAATTTGACTTAATATACGAAAGGTTTTGTAGCACTTCTGTTGATGTTACTATCTTTTTACAGTTTTTCTAGAGCAATGCAGTCAGCAGTGATTTCAAGAATTACATTTTTTATTCTTTCAAAATTATCGGCGAAAAAAATTGCAGCCTCTAACTATGTACCCCATCTCGTAATAATCGGTTCGGGAGGCAACTTAACACCGGGAAGTCGCTCCTTATAAAATTGGATTCGTAAAGGTGTTTTTAAAAATACTTTTTTGACATTGCTAATTAAATCATTAATCAAAGGGAATTGATTCCTAATGTCTTCGGCTACACGATTGAACCTATGAGCTAAACAAGTGGTATGAATAATGTTACTATAAATTTTTTTAAAATTTTGCGCGGCTTTTATCATGTATGGTGCAGCGTCGGACAACATTAGTAACATTTTTTCACAAGGTATACTTCCAGGTAAAAAGAAATTTGATAAACCTTCTTGAACGAATTGGGCAATTGTCACATTATTTGTTTTTTGAAGTTCTTTACAATGAATTAAATATGATTTACCTACAATATCTTCATGAAGAATTTCTATTAACAAATGGGCAATATAACGGCCACACTTATCCGTACTTTCATCTACCATGATATAAATAAAATTATTTCCTACCAATTGTTAAATTTCTGCTATTGTTTGCTGGTAACAAGAAGTGACATAATTTTTTCGTAAGGTACTTTCGTCAGGTATATTATGTTTGCAATATTTTTGCAGAAATGATTTCAAATTAACATTGTTTAATCTTGCTAATGGTATGTTAGACGAAATTAATGCGTTACACAAATCCGTATTATATTCTTCTTGTACTGAGTTTCGTGAAGTTGATGCTACACATTGACGTATAGATTGCTGCACACATGCGGATCGCTTTAGTTTTTCACATTTTCCAATATGTGATGGAGTTTTAGCGTGTTGATCAATCAGGTATTTTCTCTCAGAAGACACCTACCACAACAATTGTTATTTTATATCAAAAGTTAAAGAATTTAAAAACAATTGTAAAGCTTTTAGTAATATTAAACTTACCAGTTTACTGCAGGCTCAACAAAATATTTGTCGCCATCCTTTACCAGTTCAGGATATGGCTTAATCCATAAAGAAATTTTGTTTGCTATACTCATTGTATGTACGCACAATAGTTAAAAACGTAACACAATTACATGCTGTTTCGCTCAAACATATTCAATGAATGAATAGTTTTATTTGGGAATTAATAATAATAAAACGTATTTACCACATCCCTTCTGCTATTAGGCGAAATTAAACACGTGCAGTTCTTGGACAAAAGTATTAGAGAAACCAATGTAAAAGATTTATCGTTCTGAGAATTGTCGGTTGTCGATCTACATTAGGAATTACTAGGAATTTTTACTAATAGAAAGGATAAGAAAAAGCTTAAATATGCAATATATGCAACTTTTGTAAAAATATGCATAGAAATGCCTAAATATGCAATATATGCAATAACTAATTAGCGCTAATTAACTACAATTAGTGTAATATGTCTACATATAGACTATAATTAAAGATATGCAAAAAGTAAAATATAATGCGGTCTCTAATTATAATCTTACAACAATTTATAATTTCTTTTTCCTATCTGTCACTGTTTACGAGTTATAGGAGAATCCCTGCTTGTGAAACTCCTGTATATTAACACTGTAACGGCATGTCTGCCTTGCACTGAACAGCCCCTATAAAAGATTAACCGAGAAATTGCTACAGAATTTACATCCAACTTCCCTGCAGTGGTTAATACGTAAAGAGTTATATCCAGTGGTGGTATTGTTTCAAATAACAAAACGAAGTAGCAATTTAACATTTACTTCCCATAAGTTCTAACCAGAAAACATTGATCGTACCAACTCAGATTCATTGTTTCAGAATACAAGATCATCCTATTTCTGCAAAGCTGCTACTATAGGATCGAATCTGCTAAGACCACAATCGAAAATTACTACACTTTAAGAGCTCACTGTCCAGAATTCTTTGCCAATAGGAGCTTGACGTCAGTCGAAACCATATCTAAACTGGGAATCGTCTACACTCTACCAAAATTGAGCCTCCAAGGGTATAGGGTAATCTTTGCCAAATTCATCGACTCAAATAGTGAAAATTTCGACTGCAACGATTATATCAAGTTCTACGACATGACCATGAGCCTAATTCTCAGAAAATACGGCACCTCCGAAGGACACGCCCTAGTGGTGGATATGGGAGGTACCAGTTTCGGACATATCGGCAAGGTGAACTTGAATTCCGCTAGGAAATACATTTATTTCCTGCAAGTGAGTTTTGATTGTTTTTTGGGGCGGGGTTGAATTTTAATTTTCGTGATTCCAGGAAGCCATGCCTGTTAGGATTAAGGAGATTCATTTGCTGAATGTGTCGACCATATCTCAAACGTTGTTGAATTTGATTAAACCCTTCATGAAGACTGATATTGTCGAAATGGTAAGTTTTGTAAGCATGTATATGGAGTTTATGGTTATCGTCCACCAAATATTCTTTCGTCAGCTTTGACAATTATAAATCTGCATTTTGAAACTGATGCAAGATCCGTATACAAGGTGATTTATGATAGGTGTAAACAATTTTGACATTTTGTCACGGGAATATTCACATATCTAAACAATATTTAAATAAATTGCTACTCAAAATTCATTTATTCCAGGCAATTTTCCACAAAATGTATCAAAGTCATACAACAAAATATGAATCATTTGAATTCTCGCTATATTAGCTAAATGTAAAATGGTAAATTGGATAACTACGACCAAAAATTTTAATCCATTCAAGTAATCATTTTCTTTTGAGGATACTAAAGGTTTTGTTTACGCAAATAAATATATGATTATTAGCATTTAATTATGATTAATTTATATTGCAAAAAGTAGAATTACTATTAACAAAACGTTATTGTTATTGAATAAGCGAACTCACGTAACTTACCTGAGATAAGAATATCCTTATATTTATGCTGCTTGTACACGGATTCACATTTCGAACTCTGCTATTAAATATAACCACTTTTATTCACACTTAAATGTTTTCTTTGGCATACAAAGTTGATCGTAAGTGATGTACAAGAGTCTCGTGCGTATGATATCTTGGAAACTGGGCATAGTAAACATGTCAATTAAAGGAGAGGACATTTTGGCGACAGTCTCCCATAGCATCTCCTCACGTACTGAAGTAATAAAAAACTCTGCATGCCATCTGGCATTTGAGATAGCACACTTATGATTTAAAACTGATGAATATAGATGACACTAGGATGTTAAAATAGTATATTAAAGTACGAGTTTCATAAGGCATGATTTTGTCGCACGAGTTCAAGTTTAGAAAACGAGCCGCAGGCGAGTTTTCTAATGAACGAGTGCGACAAAAAGCCTTATGAAACGAGTCCTTTATACTATTTTTTCTATTTTGCATTATAAATTGATAATAAATACTTAATAAAAATCTCATTAAAAATGTTGAGTTTTATTTTTATATGAAGTTGGTCACATTGACATACGATTGACATTTGACGAATTCAAAATTCAAATTCGGCTATTTAAATTGTTTAAACAATATATTTCATAATATAGTCTCTGTAAACTGTAAAAAATGAGTGATACTGAGACAAATTTATCTTGTACGCCACCACAACTGCGTGAAATTGCGGATAACGCCGTCATAAATTTATTACCGAAAAAATCAAAAGCAGTATATGAAAAATGCTACCATCAATTTGAACTATGGGCTGTACAGAATAATGTCAACACAATATCTGAAAACATTTTATTGGCATATTTTGAATTACAAGGTAAAGTAAGAAATCTTCTACCTTATGGTCTATGTATTCCATGCTTCGTTCTTGCTTTTCCATTTATAAAAATACAAACATATCAAATATATTAAATTACAAGCCTATTTAAAACGATTCTCTGAGGGATACGAGGCTAAGAAATCTAAAATTTTATGCATTGAAGATATTAATAAATTTATAGAAGAAGGTTCTGACGCATTGTATTTAGCAATAAAGGTACGATATTATTTGCAAAATGTAATTTTTTATGTAATGGATTTAATTTTAGATCGTTTTAATAATAGGTTACACAGGTGCCTGTAGACGAGATGAATTAACAAATATGTCCATACATGATTTAGAATTTAAGAGTGATATTATTTTGGTGACAGTACCTAAAACAAAAAATAATATCGTAAGAGTTTTTGCAATTACGGATGAAAGATGGATTACTTTAATTAAAAAATATGTCGCCCTGCGACCAAAAAATATTAATCATTCAAGATTCTTCCTTACATATCGCAATGGTTATTGTATATCGTGCCCGATTGGAATTAATACGATTGGCAAAATGCCTAAATTAATAGCTGATTTTCTAAAATTGCCCAATTCAGAGCTTTATACTGGACATTGCTTCAGACGTTCTAGTGCTACACACTTAGCAGACGCAGGCAGTGATTTGCTGACTATAAAACGTCATGGTGGATGGAAGTCATCTGCGGTAGCTGAGGGTTACATCGAAACATCTATGAAAAGTAAAGTGGCTGTAGCGCACAACTTATCAAGGCCAAGTACATCTGGTCATTCTAGAGTTATATCATCGAATGATTTTCAATCACAAGAGTCTACCATTAAAGCCAATAACATAACTCAGCAAAACTTTGTTACGAAGAATTTGCCTGGCATAACAATACATGCTCAAGATACTTGTTCCGTCAGTGTAAATGTATACAGTAATTCCACGTTTCATAACAATAACAATGTAAACTAAATTTGTATAGAATTTTTGATTAAAGTATTTACAATTTACATGCATTAAACGTCAATTTTGCTTTCTGTCATAATGTATTCAATACAGCCAACCTATAGAAATGAAAAAAGGCGTATCACAATGAAGCACTTTTCGATACGCGTGTTACAATTGCGTTTTTATGAACGCAAAATAGAAAAATTTGATTTTTACTAATTCATTTAAAGTATTATTTTTAAAATTATTTTTTTTTTATACCGGGCCGTATGCTACTCTGTAGCGTTACAATATGTATATGTATATATGTATTTTAGCTGCATATTCATGGAGCTACGGAAGGTCTATACGATTACATCCCGAAAGCAGCATTTACAGAGGAGTATGGTGGTCAAGGAGGCACTTTAAAGGAGATTATGGGTAATTGCCGAAGCAATTGGTTTTACAATAACAAGAATTAACATTTCTATTTCAGCTAGCCAGATAAAGGAATTTCAAGGAAACGAGTCGTATTTCAAAGAGGAAGAATTGGAGATTGCTGACGATAAGAAACGCGTGGAAAAATCAAAAACAACCACTGACAGCCTCGGAATTCAAGGCAGTTTTAAAAAGTTAGATATCGATTAAGATTCCGTTGTTCTATTATTTTGATTCTTGGCATGACAAAATATAAATATATTGTTAATTATATATTATAATATGTTATTGAAGTAATGTATCTTTTTTTTATTTACGTGTATAGGAGTGTAGTAAATAATTTTTTATTGGAAATGACTCAGTAATTATTTGTACGAGTACAGGTTGCAATTTAATTAATTATCTAGTTATTCAAGTAAACATGAAAAGAAAATACCCACTTGGCAAAATAACATGACTATAACGTCGTCTAAATGTTATCTTGTAAGGCGAAATGTTACAAAAATATATACAATGTACCACATACAGTAACATTTCTACGACTGTTTAATGTCCGCCTAAGCCATGTTACGAAACAATATTTCCCAGTAATGTTAATACGAGGTCTTCGAGTAACATTACTTTAACATGACGATTAATGTTGAAGTATAGCTCTTTCGTAACATTTCTCATATGTTAAAGAGAAATATTGATACAGTGTGGCAATTAAATGTTTCTATAAATATATCTACACTAATGTTTCTATTAGGATCTTTTATTTACTCCAAAAGTTCTTGCTGCATTATACAAGAAACATGCTGTTGAGGTTTATCGAGAGGTTATATTAATTAATATAAAACGGAATCTCAATCAGTCTTATTGAAATTCAATGTTAATATTATAATTTCATGTTACACTCGATAGATCGGGCCCCTCTGTTTATACGAATTTATCTTCACTTACTAAAATTACAATATTAATGCCAGGAAAATATAATGGATAAGACATTTTTATAATATAACATTATAAGTCTTTTTTTGTAGTTATTTTTGCAGATACATTAAAATGGTCAATCATATATCATACAGTTCTATGTGAAAACTAAATAGTAATACTTATGAATAATATTATAAATAGCTATTTAAGTAAACGAAATACATTAATAAATACTTTAAAAAGTAAAATGCTGCTTACAGAAGACAATAAAGGCATTTATTGATTTAAAAAAAGTACATTGAATTCCATTTTAATAAACTTCAGTATTGGAAACAGATTATGGGGCACATAAATTAACATGAATAGAATCTAAACAAAAACTCACAATACATAAGAAAAACGCCCCGAATGCATTTTATTCCTTTGAACATTTTGCTGTTTTTCTATCAAATCTTTGTTTTGCATAATGAAACCATTCCATGACAGTTATTTCGTATTCTGTATCTGTGAGTACAATATTTCTTCTAATTCTCTCTGAAATTAAAAAAAAGACACACCGTTTTCAGAAAAACTATTTTATTTATATGAAAATTGAGAACAAGCTGCATATTTTATATATAACACTGTTTATAATTATTGTAAAATTTGTATTTGATCAAGAATTACTATCAATTCTAAGAATGACATTACATGACATTGCTCATCCTTATAGCACAACAGGTAGGTTTTACTATAACATATATAGGTTATGATATACATAATACATATCTATCTTAAAGATCTTCGATGAATTTGAAAGGATCGACATACCTACTTTAGCATTATAAATAAAACTTTCCTGATAATGTTGATTCATTATTGACGGAAATTTTTTTTCTCATCAAAACAATTGCGACGCACAATTCCAAGATGGTTCTATGCACGCCCTGTCCAGTCACGATTACCGTATATTGTGAAAGAGGGGGTTCACAGGTTCACGCCAACTCGTGTATGCGCGGTACGAAAAAGCTTGTGATGGCAAGCGATACTAACTTTTACAAGTGCGCAACCACAACCCCCCTAACATGATTATTATAGGCTACAAAAAATGTTAAAAATTTCATCACCATTTATAGAGAAAATTGCTCCATTAGTTTTGTGTTTTCAAAATTCTAAATTTGCAGAAACATATATACGTACCTATCTACACTTTATAAAATGTAAATATGTTAATGTTACAAGCGCAAATGTTGTACATTCTTGTAATGATTCACCTTGTAAATATGGCAATATTACAACTAATATTACCTCAACATTTCTGACACAAAGTCTTTGTTTTTGCAACATTGTTTTAAAATATTTTTCCTGATTACATTGAAATGTTACTGTAATGGCCTGCAATATTTCTATCGATATTTAATGTTGCTGCAAAATTTCAATAACAATGTTTTTGTTTAACATCGCTGTCTAGTAAATATGTAATATTACTGGGATATCTGCAACATTACTGCAAGTGGCTACGGTCCTGGAAAATTGATACACTCTTGGGACGTGAAAATATTTTTAGAACGTGCATTTCTTTCCGTCAGGTATGAAGCCACATTGAAAAATCTTTTGTGAGAGATATTAAAGTCAATATCGACTCACCCAGTATGAAAAAGGCGTTTTTTTTTTTTTAAGTAACTTTTATTTGAATAACTTTTCAATACTCAATAATTATCAATAAAATTCATTACTTATACTAATCTATATCTAGTTTCCTAAATGTTCCTTCTATTCCGAAGACATCGCTTGCATTCTTCGGCTTGCCTTGCCTTTTAGACTCGTCCGATATCATCTTTTCACTGGTCTAAAATAACTCGAGCGTGTTCTCCAGCCATTCGATTTGCTTTTGTGCAATTCTTTAAAGACTGCCAGCTTCACCGCCATATTCTTGGGCAACCTTCCTTTGGCAAGTATTCGAAAAGACTGTCTATCTTTGTGTGGCTGAATATCTTTAAAAAGATACCAAACCTGCATTTGGGAGGAGATTTCTAAAAGATTTTGACACTTACCAAATTCATTAATTCTTTCTTCATGAACGGTTTCAGCATGGCCAAGAGTTTATCCGTCAATGGGGTGACGTTTATCATATGAATAGCCTTAAGGCGAACAGGAAGGGCTTCCTGCAAAGAAATGACAATCAAATCGAGTATGTGGCAGTGCAAGAGCTTACTTGAATGTAATGTATATGTTTCTTTGCGTGACCAAGTTCAATTTCATTAAGTGACCAAAACTTACGCCTTCCATGTCCATCACCATAATCTGCCCAGGCTGGGTGCCCATTATGCAGCTCCACAGCCAAACTATCACATCGCACAATCGTAGTTGCGCCAGCATATCGTAATTATCAACACTTGTGTCCATCAGTTTGGTGTAGAAAATAGCGTAATCATTCTTATTAGTACGTGCTGGTAAAGGTGTAACCAGCCTAAACATCAAAATATAACATTTAATTCCTAGCGCAGGTAGCGATTACACAAAAATTACATTGTTCGCAATGTTGCTTGGTTTTCCTTCGAGAAGACATCGCGATTTTGCGAAAACTCCGGCCAATGAGCTCGCAAAGTGCAGAAGTTCTCTATGCATACCTTAGTGGCTTCCATTTTGTAGTAACAAGCGTGTAGGAAACATATCAGCAAAAATTCTGTGGATTAAGAGAGACTTACATAACGTTATGATCCATGAGACTTACTTTACAAAAGTAAATCAATACAATGACGCTTTCTGTTGCTGCGGCACTTCAACTTTAGGGGATGCTATTTGACTTTCGCCCAAATTTCATTTATTCGAAATAACTTTTAAACGGTGAGAGATAGAAAAAAAGTTTCAATCGAGGACTTGCTGCGTTTATGTAGGCCTTTCGTTATACCATGTGATTCAAAATGATTGTCGTAAGAAAAAAACTATTTTCCGGAAAAATTTATCTATACTTATTACCAATTTAATGAGCGAAGTTAGCTACATACAAATTTCATACTTTTAATGAATTTTCTTGACATTTAGCGACATTGACGTGCGTGTTGTAGTATTTTCGATTATTTATCTTTATATTTTTTTCAAAATCGTTTATATTTTACATCTAATATCACCAACAATAGTATTCTGAATACTGTAAGAAAATAAGGGAATTTATCTGTGGTAATAGCTCAACAAACAGGTAAAAATTAATATTAACATTAAGTGAAATAGTTTATTAATTTTATAATTTTATAGGCTTATCATACACTTCACGCAATGAGCTGTCAAAAAAAGTTACATTTCATCCCTATAAAGTTTCTAAGGTATAGGAATTATACCATTAGATCACGATAGGCGATTGGAATATTGTCATTGGTTTAATAACAATTTAAGGGACGATGACTTGCTAAAAAATCATTTTTCTCGGATGAAGCCTGGTTTTATCTAACAGACTATATCAATCTACAAAACTATTGTATCTGGTCTGCAGAAAATCCACACGAATTTCGAGAAACGCAATTGCATCCGTAAAAGTTGGAGTTTGGTTAGCTATGTCCAGGCAACGAATAATAGGGCAATTTTCTTCGGGAAACTGTAACAGCCCAACGTTACAACAGATGTTGGAATTGTTTATTGCGGAGTTGCAAGAAAATGAGCTTGAAGCAGGTTATTTTCAGCACGATAATGCTCCAGCACATACTGCTCGACAAACCTGCCAATATCTTCAACAGTTTTTTGCTGACAGGTTCGTTAGAGCCAAAGATGGCCACAAGATCGCCTGATCTAACCCATTAAATTACTTCATGTTCGGCTATCTAAAAAATAGGATCTACAGAAACGCATGCATACCATAGAAAACTGAGAGATGCAGTTTTGTCACTTAATAATATACTAATTGTATGTTATAATTTAAAGTAATAATAAATTTAGTTAAACACCAGTTAGTACTGAATTGTAAAATCATAATTTAGTAAATTAAATTAATTATATTTCATTTTTACAAGCGGGAACAATCCATAGTCGTTTAATAATGCGAGTTCAAATATAGGTTAGCTTTTCCTTATTTATGACAGACAGATCCGTTTACTTTCTTGTGTTCAAACTGACTTATATTCGAACCTTCATTACAAACATCGGCATATACCTACACCTGTTACTATCTATAGAGCGGAATTGACAATCATTTTGAATCTCTTATTTATGTAATGGGTGTTACAATAAATAGGGAACGACATATCTTGTGCTTATTTGATCGAATTTCAGAAATAATCGGTTATAGTCACTCTATTTGGCATCGAGCACTGTATATAGGGGGTGTTTATACGGCGTGTTCATAAAATTATGATTTTTTACATATGTCTTTACTCTAATGAGATACTAAATGTATTGTTATGCGATTGTATTATATGTTGAAAGCCAGTGTAAAAGTATATCAGGCGTTAAATGCCTATACTGGGTGAGTTATTTTATCTTGAGACAAGGATTCTTAAAACTGCATAAATGAAAAAAAATCTTAATAGGATTTGTTATAATGTATGGGCTCACTGAATGGTGCCCCCCCCCAGAGTGGAGGGGGACAACTTTGAAATCTTAAATGGGAACCCCCATTTTGTATTGCACATTCGGATTCTACGCCATCAAGTATGTAGTTTTTGTTTGAAACTTTTTTTCGATTCGTAACAGATTGATATTTTAACATTAAATAACATTTCAAAAAGCCATTCAACAACGAAGAGAACTTTACTTTATCATACCCATTTCAGAAAATGTGTTCGAAAATCTGCCCTTCCATTTCAATATATTTATTTATTCTCAATTGGAATAATTGCACACAACTGAGAAGTGTGTCCGGCGTAATCCTTGAACAAGCGTTGGTGATTCGCTCAATCATGTTTTCCCTCGTGGTTGGCGCTTCTGTATAAACTTCAGACTTTAGGTGGCCCCACAAAAAGAAGTCAGGGGAAGTAAGATCTGGCGATCTTGCAGGCCAAGACATGGACCACCTCTTCCGATCCATCGACGATTGTAGCTCGATCTAATACTTCTCGTGCTATTCTTGAATAATGTGCTGGACAACCGTCATGTTAGAACCGCATTTGTTGTCGTACGTCCAAGGAAGGTCTTCAATAACATTGGAAGTTCGTTCTGCAAGATGTTTCGATATTTTCACCATTTAAGTTTCTATCGATGAAATATGGACCAATGAGCTTATTGCCATTATTTCACACCAAACATTTACGTCCAAGGATGTTGATGTTCAACTTGGCGCAACCAATCGGGATTTTCGATACTCCAGTAATGCATTTGTGCCGATTTACCGTACCGTGATTTGTGAATATCGCCTCGTCAGAAAATAATACTCGTGCAAAAAAATTGGGATTATCTGTTTATCTGTTGAAGCGCCCATTCACAAATCGCACTCGATTTTAAAAATCATCACCATGGAGTTCTTGATGCATAGAAACTCTAAATGGATGATATTCTCTACGCTTCAATATTTGACAGATAGTGGACTGAGAAATTCTGATCCGCGAGCTATTTCTCAGTACTAATGTGCGGATTATTATAGCTACTGCAACTATACCGCGATTTCATTATTTTCTCCAGCAATTGTTTTCAGCGATTACGTTTTCTTGGCTGTACAGTTCCTTCGCTAGAGACTGTTGAACGACTCGGTAAAAAGAAGCGCGCGATCGCACCTTGTCGGGAAAACGTTGTGAATAAAGATTAACAGCATCACGACATTCTTATCACTTTCTCCATAGATGTAAATCATTTCAATTCTCTCTTGTAAAGTTATACCCTCCATTACTGTTTTCAAATATTCAACACTAACTAATTTGTATTGGATTAATAATTAATAATCTAAATGGGGATCGGACAATCTGTAAGTATTCACAGCTTGTCAAGTACTGAATAAAGTACGGTTTTGTATCGTTGAATAGCATTCCAATTGCGAATAAATAAATGTATCGAAGTGAAGGGGCACAGTTTGAACACATGGCTTTTTGAAATGTTAGTTTATATTAAATAAAAAAAACACAATCATGTTTGCTTGCCTCCCTTTTTTGTGTATTTTTTCTATATGATAGTTTTCGAGTTGGACGAGTATGAATGATGGAATAAATTACGCTCTGACAAGGGACAAGGATAAGAAGACTTCTACTGATTGTTCTTGATACTCTAACTATTACTTGACTTGATTTATGATTAATAATAATGACTTGATTTATAGTTATTAATAATAACAGAGATAGCATAACATAACATTATGAATAACCCCATTTGTACCAAGAAAAACTCGAAAGTATTCACAAATAAAGGGCCATTTTTAATAATAAAAACATGTATGAAATTACAAAATTCCAACATTTTGGAAACAAAAGAAAACTTACCATCAATTGCAGGCAAATGACTTTGTTTATTAACCCATTCTTGTAAGGCCAGCACATCTTCTTTTTTTAAATCATTTTCTCTTTGATATAATTCCTCAACAGTGCAAAACTTCTCCCACATTTTTTTTTAAAAAAATATATTTAACCAAACAACTCTCAAAAAATACACAACGATTACCACCACAAGAGAGCAAGCACTAACTGCATCATACTAGCAGTGATACAGTAACAAACAGTATTTTTATTTAGCATTGGGATAAAAATCCGGTTTTAGTTTTTTAATTATAACTAATTGACTGTCATAGTCGCTTTTTGTTTATTAGCTATCACGAAATGTATATTAAAATGCAAGGCAATTATCGTATTGCCGAGAAAAATTCATGGTAAGTGGTTTGAAATATAATTATGTTATGATTAAATTTGATTTATGAGACAGTAATTCTTTATTTTTGGAGTAATTATAATTAAATAAACTACATTAAGTGATATTAGCTATAAATTAAATTGAGGATAGGCATACTCATTTAAAAATAAACCCTTACATTATGCTTAATATAATTATAAATTTTACAAAACACATATATATTTTTTTTTTAATGAAGGGTACAATCCTTTCATTAAAAAAAAAACTGGATATTTAGGGTACTACTGAACTGGGCGACTTTACAATTGACTTTCGCTTGTATCTAATTAATTGCACACTAACTGTTTCAGGTCGATAATACAACA
Source organism: Protaetia brevitarsis (assembly GCA_004143645.1). Classification (NCBI taxonomy): domain Eukaryota; kingdom Metazoa; phylum Arthropoda; class Insecta; order Coleoptera; family Scarabaeidae; genus Protaetia; species Protaetia brevitarsis. Next base: position 172,574 of record RXPK01000473.1, on the reverse strand, counting down.
AAAGTGTATAATCCTAAACATGCTTTAAATATGTGTCATGTCAACACGTTGAGTTAGACAAGAAGCCTAGTGTGTATAGGTAGGCTTTAGCAGCATTATATTTCGTGGTGACTAAGACAAAAAATAGCGTCATGTAATACACAGAAAAATACCCAATTTTTTTTTTCTTCTTCTGTGGTTAAATAAAGATGTTATTTGTTACATGTCGTCACTGGAATCGTGATGTCAGTGCTCGCGATCTTGTGTGACAATCATTTCGTATTTTGTGAGGATCGTTTGGTTAAATATAAAATTATAAAAAGAAGATGTGGGAAAAACACTGTACAATTGAGGAATTATATCAAAGGGAGAAGGATTTAAAAAGGAAGACATATGGCTTTGCAGGAATGGGCGAAAAAACAGAGTCATTTTCTATAGCTACAGGTAAGTTTCAACAAGTCTTTTTATAAATACCCGATGTTTAAGAATAATTGTATTTTTATCGCTAAGACTCTTAACACATGATGCAATCATTATTAAACAATTTTTGTAAACATGTTTGTTTGTCTGGTTTATTTCCAATTATTATTACATTGCATAAATGGTCACGTAATCCTAAAAAAATACAATGATTTTTCATATAGTATATGTAAATATATGAAAACGTGCAAAATATTTCGTAGACAAAAAAGATGAGTTTTACTCGATTAAAACTGGTTTGTAATTTATTATGTATTTAGTATGTAAAACTGTAAATTCTAATACCTTTTGTGGGTGTAATTGAAGAGAATTGGTTTAAATGTTAGTTTTGGAATTTGAAATGTTATTTTAAGTCAAAATATAACTTATGTACAAGATACTTTTTTATTTAATTAAATTTTATTGTTTTTTTATATGAGTGTAATTGATGAAAATTAATTAAAATTTTATTTTTAAGAAGTGATATCGACGTTTAGAATAGCTATTTTTACATCTTTACTTTAGAAATATTCGTGTTTAATTAAGTTGTATGGTTATTATGTGGGTGTAATTGATGAAAATAAGTTCGAATTTTATTTTTAAGGGATAAAACCGACCTCTAAAATTTTGCTATCTTTACGTAAAATGTGTTTTAATTTATATAGTTTTTGTTTTCATTAAATTTTATTGTTTTTATGTAATTCCACCTTTAAAATTGCTATATTTACATAAAAATATAGTCTGATTGAAATATTTCTTTGCTTAATCAAATTTGATTGTCCTTATGTGGAAGTAATTTATAAAAATTAATTGAAATTTTAGTTTTAAAGGGTGAAATCAAGTATAGTATAGTATTGATATATTTTTTGTTTAATCAAATTTTATTGTCTTATGTGAAGTAATATGTAAAAATCGTTTAAATATTATTTTATGGGTGAAATCAACCTTTAAAATTGCTATATTTACATAAAAATATAATCTGATTGAAATATTTTTTTGTTTAATCAAATTTTATTGTCCTTATGTGGACGCAATTTATAAAAATTAATTAAAATTTTATTTTCAAAGGGTGAAATCAACCTTTAAAATTAATATATTTACATAAAAATATAATCTGATTGAAATATTTTCTTTGTTTAATCAGATTTTATTGTCCTTATGTGGAAGTAATTTATAAAAATTAATTGAAATTTTATTTTTAAAGGGTGAAATCCACCTTTAAAATTGCTATATTTACATAAAAATATAATCTGATTGAAATATTCTTTGTTTAATCAAATTTTGTTGTCCTTATGTGAAACAACTTATAAAAATAATTAATCAAAATTTTATTTTTAAAGGGTGAAATCTACCTTTAAAATTGATTATGTACATAAAAATATGGTCTGATTGAAATATTTTTTTTGTTAATCAAATTTCATTGTCCTTATGTGGAAGTAATTTATAAAAATTAATTGAAATTTATTTTTAAAGGGTAAATCTACCTTTAAAATTGGTATATTTACGTAAATATAAGTCTGATTGAAATAATTTTTTATTTAAGAAATTTTATTGTCTTCATGTGGAGTAACTTATAAAATTAATTAAAATTTTATTTTTAAAGGGTGAAATCTACCTTTAAAAATTGTATATTTCCATAAAAAATATAGTCTCACTGAAATAATTTTTATACTAATCAAATTTTATTGTTTCTATGCGGATGTAATTTATAAAAATTAGTTGAAATTTTATTTTTAATGAGTGGAATGGACCTGCAAAATTACTATATTTACATAAAAATATAGTCTCATTGACATATTTTTTATTTATTCAAATTTTACTCTTGTGTGGATGTAATTTATAAAAATTAATTGAAATTTTATTTTTAAAGGGTGAAATTAACCTTTAAAATTGCTAGGTTTGCATGAAAATATGTTATGACTTAGATTATCTTACACGTATTCACATAATCATATTTTTTTCGTATGGTGTGAATATAATTGATGAAAATTAGTTAGAAACCAAAGAATTTAATGTACAATCTAAATTACTAGAAGCGCTAGAACAGAATTTTCTTTAAATACACCCATTGCAAGTATCAAAATCACAATCGTATTAGAAGTCGGAAAACATTATTCCAATATCTAATAACCTATTTTTTTGGATATTACACACCTGACATTTGCAGATTGGCCCAAACATAATTATATTCAACTGAATAAAACGCGCATATTCCTCCAGAACTCACGTTGATATCCTTCCTGCACGCTTGCTATTACAAGATGGAACCCACCAAAGTGTGCTTGGAGAACTTTTACACGTTAAGAGCTCATTGGCCAGAATTTTCACAACATCGTGATGTCTTCTCGAAGGAAAACCAACAAGCTTTGCGAGTAATGTAATTTTTGTGATACTTGTCTTCAGGATGTGGGTTTAACCTTTATATTTTGACGTTTAGGTTGGTAACTCCGTTGCCAGTACGTACCAAGGAAGGATACGTGGTGATCTACAGCCGATTGATGGATACAAACATTGATCATTACGATCCTATGGCGCAGATACGTGTTAACGATATGATCCATTGGATGTGGTTCTTGTATATGGGTACTTGTCCTGGACAGGTGATGATAATGGATGTGGAAGGTTCAACCTTGGCCCATTCGATGAAATTTAATTTCGTTCACATGAAGAAGCATATGTTCTACGTTCAGGTTAGCAATTGCAAATGCCGAAATCTTGATTTAATTTCAATCTCGTTATAGGAAGCGCTGCCTGTTCGACTTAAGGCTATACACATGATCAACGTCAATCCAATGACGGAAAAGCTCATGGCTATGATAAAACCGTTCATGAAGAAAGAGTTGATGGATTTGGTAAGTGGTAAAGTCGTATGAAATTTCCTTAATTAAATGCACGTCTGGTATCTTTTTAAAGATGCACGCCCACTCCAAGATTGATACACTTTTCGAATACGTGCCGAAGGAAGGTTTGCCGAAAGAATATGGCGGAGAAGCTGGTAGTTTTAAGGAATTGCAAGAGAGGCAAATACGAATGGTCGAGGAAAACGCGCAGGTCTGTTTGGATAGCGAGAAAATGGTAGCGGACGAGTCGAAAAGGCAAGGGAAGCCCAAGAACGCCAGCGATGTCTTCGGAATAGAAGGAACGTTCAGGAAACTGGATATTGATTAGGAAAAAGTGGTTAATTCTCGTTGAGATTATTATTGTGATCGAATAGAGAGTTCAATTAAAAGTTAATCAAAAAAAAAGCCTTTTAATCACCTTTAAAAAATATGAACGTGATTCGATTCAAACAAATTCAATTTTTTTTTTAACAATAAAAAAAAATGGATATACAGTGAAATCTCCCTTGAACGGACACCAACGAGACGAACTGAAGATGTCCGTTCAGGAGGGGTGTCCGCAGAAAAGAAATATGTAGTAGATACAACAAAAATCGTGTTTTAACGAAAAATGAATATATTAAAGAAACTGGGACATTTAAATCGTATATGTATATAAATGTTTTTAAAATAAATAAGAAACTTTAAACTTAGAAAAAAGTTTATTTCCTTTAGATATATACAAAGTATAATATAATATGTATATAGATACATAGATGTAGTATGTAATACAAAACAGTGAAATGAATAGTCACTTTAAGGACGCAAAAAGTCATACATTGTTGTTTGTCTTCTCTTTTTCTTTAAAATGGCGTCTTGAAATCGTATTCTAATTTAGAAAGAAGCTCCAAGACTCTGTATCTCCGTGATTTTTCGACAAAACTTTTGAGCTGCTTGGTCAGGGTAATAGCTTTATCATAATTTGGGATAGCTTCTGTTGGCACTGGAACCTCATCGACATCAGAATCTTTCGAAAGTTCTTGTATTTCAACTGGATTTGTAATTTCTTGTTCTGAATCTGGATCTTCAACATACAAATCTTCATCTACGTTCAAAAAATCATTAAGGTTTTCATTATCAATCATCATCAATTTCAATAAATTCTTATTTTTGTGGATATCTGAAAGTACACTAAGAGGCAAATCATCTTTAGGCCAGATATATCAGCCTCAGTTAACTGGTCTTCACTTTGCATATTTGCATGATTAAATCCTGCTTTGCGGAAGCAATTTGAACTGTCTCTTTGGTTACTTGGTCCAAGCGGTTTTGCCAATAATGCTTCCAGTGGTGTAATTTTCTTTATTAACTCAAAAGCTGTACCAGTTTCAATGTTTACTAGCAGATGTTTGAGTATTAGACTTCGGTAATAAGTTTTAAAATTCTTTATAATCCCTGGTCAAGTGGTTGACAAGCTGATGTACATTAGGGGTAAAAAAATATTTTATATTATTTAAGCGACGTCTTTCGGATGAGATCCCGCATGTCTAAAATAACAAATGTTTCTTTTTTCTTTAGCCATTTCCAATCTAGGTCTTGCAACCACTCTGTCATAATTTGTCCTGTCATCCAAGCTTTCTTATTGTATTTCCAAGTTACAGGGCAGGTTATTTATGTTAATGTTTTTAAAAGCTCTGGGTTTAGCTGCTTACCAATGATTAGGAGTTTTTTTTTTTCACCCGCATATTTGCACAATGCAAAATTGTAAACTCTCTTTGGGATACTTACCCAATACATTTTTCCTTCTTTAATGTGAGCGTTTTGTGGGTAGAGCCTAAAATACAGGCTTGTCTCGTCGGCATTATAGATGTCTCTCGGTGAATATCCTTAATTAAAGAAGGACATTTTTTTAAAAACGATGAAACATCTTCAGCATTAACCGAAGGTCCTTCCCGAAATCGCTTTAAAACTTATATTGTGACGGATTCTAAATTTATTGAGCCAACCAGAAGAAGCACTGAATGTAGAATGTCCAAAGAAGCGGCTATTTCTCTTGCTTTACATCGTATTAGCGGACTAAAAAAAAAAAAAATTTTTTGCGTTTTTGTCACGACAAACTATTGGTAATCTCACTCTTTTTATCTACATACATATTTTAGAATTTAATATGAAAAGAAAATCAACCCATTAATACAAGAAACCTTATCTAAAAAATCATATGCACACCTGTTAAAGGAATCCCCTTTTGGCGAGCTGCTATAAACCAATATACACAATTTGTCAATTTTAGTACATCACCGTCAAAAGCTTCTTTTTTCATTCAAATTGCTGTTCGACATCCATTTGTTTAGAAGGATTTCTTTATGTTTAATTATATCTGCAGCTTGTGTTTTTCCAATATTAAAAGCTTGGATAAGTTCTTACACTTAATTTCTCTTTATTGTAAACTTCAAAATCTCAATTTTTGTTTAAGCGTGAGAATTTTTCTATTTGGAGCCATTTCTACAATGAATGTGTCGCCCACTATGTTTTTCCGCATAGACGTCAGACTAATATTGAATGCAGATTAATCGAAAGCGTGCATCAAAGAATAAGAACGGTAAATCCCCGCAACTTGGGGACGTCCTAATTCACGCCAGGCAGAAATGCGCGACATAGGCTGCGTTTGTACCGAAAGATTAAGTCGTGTAAATCTCCGGTTTACTCGGGGAAGCCCAGCGAAATTGGCGCGCCGCGCGATTGAGAAATGCAATAGCAATACTCTCGATAAAAAAATAAGATAAGGCGTTTTTTTTTTTTTTATTTTTTGTCCGGTTAAGAGAACATTTTCTCGTGTCGCGCGTCCGTTCAAGAGAATGTTCGTCCAAGAAAGAGTTAATACAATGGAAATTATATGAGAGCCGGTCGGGACATGAGAATGTCCGTTTAAGAGAGGTGTCCGTGTAAGAGGGGTGTCCGCGAAGGGGAATTTCACTGTATTAGGTGACAAAAACACTCCAAACTGTGGTACTGGTAATGCTGAAAACTTCTCCTAGACCCCTCACCACAAACTGCACTAAACTGGACGTACGTTTCGATAGCAAAGCTATCATCATCAGCAGAAACACTGAACTGAATAACTACACTAAAACTACCCTAATTTATACCCTAAAAAAGGTCATGTACAATGATCACGGTCATGGCTGACTGTCGTCATGCTTAATCTAGTCACTAATCTAACTCCGTCTGATCTACTACTTCTACTTAATAAACTATAAAGACAAGAATTTAAGGGTCCTGAATCTGAATTCATTAAAATGTGTTTGTTTTTATATATTTCCATACTCTCATAACAATTTAATTGCCCATAGTTGCTTACGTCTTTAACTAACTTTATATTGTCAACTTTATGGTTTTCTTCAAGCATATGTAGGGCTACACTAGATTTGTCAAAGCTTCTAAATTTAAGATGAACCAAATGCTCCTTGTAACGCGTTTTAATTGATCTTTTAGTTTGCCCAATATACACATGATCACAATCTTTACAAGATATTTTATAAATACCTAATTTGCTGAAATCTACTTGATCTTTAGGGGTTACCTAAAATATTTTTAAGACTATTATTTGAAGTAGTTGCTATGTCAAGATTGAATTTGGCAATTTCGATGGTAATTTAACATATTTCTTATTTTTCCTGTCACTAATTTCTAAAGTACTCACATTAACATTGCTAAAGGGCTTAAATAAAAAAAAAACTGCTTTTACTTAAAATCTGACAAAGGTAATACTGTGGTCATTTTAGCTAAAAGAGATTATTTTGATCGTATCAGTACCCTTTTAATGCAAGGTTCTTACGTAAAGCTAACTAAAAATCCGTTATCAAAAATGATCAGAGAAACCAAGAAGACCTTATTAGAATGTAAGAATATTGTTAATGATAACTTAAGATATAGACTAACTGTATCAAATCCAGTGTTACAATACATCCTGTATTGTTTACCTAAGATACATAAACCAGGGAAGAGCATGAGACCCATTGTCTCCAGTATCAATAGTCCAACTTACTTACTGTCCAAATGGCTATCTGACAAATTTAATCACTTACCTGTACAACCCTCGGATTTATCAGTTAAAAATTCATACGCGTTCATTGAAAAGATTAAAAACATTGAACTTACTGACAATGAAGTTTTAGTTTCATTTGATGTGAGCTCACTGTTTCCCAGCGTCCCCGTTGATACTACTTTGAGTTACTTAGAAGATTTCTTGAAAGGTAATCAGTTGGGCAGTAATGAGGTTGATAGTTTCATTTCTTTGGCGAAGCTCTGCATGAAACAAAATTTCTTTCAAATCAACGGTACCTTTTACCAACAAACTGAAGGAGCAACAATGGGTAACAGCTTATCTCCCTCCATAGCTAACCTCTTTATGGGAAAATTTGAAACCGATCTTCAGAATACTTTGGCATATTTTCCACAGGTTTAGATTAGATACGTCGATGACATTTTTTGTGTTTTTGATACTAGTAAGTGCTCAATTAGAGATTTTCTTGAACAGCTAAATTCAAAATTCCCTTTCATTAAGTTTACCCATGAAGAGGAAACAAACAACAGGATTGCTTTTCTCGATACGTTAGTAATAAGAAATAAAAATAAACTAGAAATAGACATATATAGAAAGCCCACTACTAATAACAGAATTATTTCAGAAGATTCAAATCATTCATGGAAAAATAAACTAACAGCTACTAACTTTTTGGTGCATCGCTTACTTAATTTTCCTCTATCTACAGAACGATATAATAAAGAACTTAAAGAAATTATTAAAATCGCTGCATTTAATGGATTCTCAGAAGACGTTATATATAATACCATTAAAAAAACATAAAAACAAAATAAGAATTAGAAATGTGAGTACTTTAGAAATTAGTGACAGGAAAAATAAGAAATATGTTAAATTACCATTTTACTCAAGTTACACGAAAGGTCTACAAAAGATTTTGTCTAAATTCAATCTTGACATAGCAACTACTTCAAATAATAGTCTTAAAAATATTTTAGGTAACCCTAAAGATCAAGTAGATAATTTGGACAAATCATATATATTATATATGAAAGGGTGATAGAAAATCGTAAGCATTTTGGTTCAAGGGGTTTGTCCTTTACTTATAACATTTATTCATTTTAGACTTAAGCGTAAAAAATACAACAAAATGCCGTGATCATTTTTAATCGAAATGAAAAAATGAATTTATCTCCAAAAAAACCAATGCACTAAGAAAGGATTTGCCGTTAGAATGTTGTAAATCTTAATAGTATTGGGGGGGAGTTGATCGCAGTGACCATCCTCCTAAGCAGTCTAGTGTGCCGTTAAAGAAAATTGTCCTCTCAATGGCGATGACTCCTTTCAGATGTTGATCTGGTGAATAGGTATACCAGTTTAGTTTGTTACGATCGTAGTTTCCAGCCTATTTTATACGAAATATTATCTGTTACTGGAATGAAATAGGATATACGCCATCTACGCGACAATTTCTCTACTACGCATAAGTATATCTGCTCATCTGCTGTACTATATGGGGAGAAAACTGCTATACGAAAATAAAATGCGATATTTATTTTTACTTCCATGTAAATGTTTAATTAAATTAATAAATGCCACTGCGCTAGCTTCAAATAAATTTACTAACCAAATTAGTTGTTTGATTGAATACAGGAATATTTTTAATATTCCTAAATTAAGTAATAATTTAGTAACTGTAACCAAATGCATGAAAAATGGTTGAAAACAACAAGATCGTTTTTCCCGTGTATAACAGTTTTAAAACCTTCAAACACTATACACTGCTATAAAGTTCCTTGGTTTATAAGTAAATCAGCATTAACTGAAAATATTCCAATTATCTCTGAAAATTTCTTTAACCTCTCGCGAAAAATATTCACCTTTGTTCATTATTGTTTGTGTATCTGAGACTTATGCACGTGGGAACATGAATAAAATTAAAATACTTCCGCGTGAAAAAGCACTCGGCTTGAATACAAGTGCTTGCATTTTCCGTTAAAAGGCAAAAGTTTTAAATCAAAGTATACATATGTGTCCACGCAAATAAACCAAAAGGTCCGGCTTTTTTTATTTAAAATACTGTTTATAAATCAATAATACTTAATAAAAGAAACTAAAATATGTTTTTAAATATATACATAATAATAACAATATAATATGTAATGTGTATTGTCTTACTTAAACAGAAATTATACAGGCATTATAAAATATTAATCAAAACTAAGGTGCATTCCATTTAATTACGGTTACTTTTCGTCGAAAAGCATGTACTTAAAAAGAAAATAGTCTTCCGGCAAAACAGCACGCTACTTTCAATTAAAATAAACACTTTTCTGAGAAAAGATATTCTTTTCGTTGAACATGATAAAAACCAAAAGTTATAAAACTTTTCATTTAATGCAATCTCTTTCCTCAGTGTATGTATAAACTTAAAGATTATCGGTAAAAATAAAAGTTCGTGCTAATTGTTTTTAGTCAAAATCATAGTGTTGCAATTACTCATAAAGATAGCAAGATAAGTTGATAAGATGGTAACTTACAGATTCGATATATACTTGTTATTAGATAAAAATAACTATGTAATTGGCAGTCGATCGTTTACAATCGTTAGATGTAGTGCAAAAAGAAATAATTACTAAAACAAGATGGCTAATTTGGGCAACGTGGATGTAGAATATAAGAAAAACAAGGAATTGAACAAGGAAGACATAGAAATATTGAACGAATGGATTCTGAAACAACCTCATCTTCCAAATATTTCTGGTAATCTTATATATAGCTACTGCTTATGTAATATACAGGGCGTTCATTTCAAAATTAATTACCCCGGAATAATATTTAAAATATCTTGAAATGAAGTTAACAATAAAACAGGTCAATACTTTCGTCAGATATATTATGTTTGCAATATTTTTGCAGAAATGATTTCAAATTAACATTGTTTAATCTTGCTAATGGTATGTTAGACGAAATTAATGCGTTACACAGATTCGTATTATATTCTTCTTGTTCTGAATTTCATGAAGTTGATGCTACACATTGAGGTATAGATTGCTGCACACATGCGGGTCGCTTTAGTTTTTCACGGTTTCCAATATGTGATGGAGTTTTAGCGTGTCGATCAATCAGGTATTTTCTCTCAGAAGACACCTACAGCAACAATTGTCATTTTATATCAAAAGTTAAAGAATTGAAAAACAATTATAAAGCTTTTAGTAAAATTAAACTTACCAGTTTACTGCAGGCTCGACAAAATATTTTGTCGCCGTCCTTTACCAGTTCAGGTTATGGCTTAATCCATAAAGAAATTTTGTTCGCTATACCCATTGTATGTACGCACAGTATTTAAAAACGTAACACAATTACATGCTGTTTCGCTCGAAGATATTCAATGAATAAATAGTTTATTTGGGAATTAATAATAATAAAACGTATTTACCACATCCCTTCTGCTAGGCGAAATTAAACACGTGCAGTTCTTGGAAAAAAGTATTAGAGAAACCAATGTAAAAGATTTATCGTTCTGAGAATTGTCGGTTGTCGATCTACATTAGGAATTACTAGGAATTTTTACTAATAGAAAGGATAAAAAAGCTTAAATATGCAATATATGCAACTTTTGTAAAAATATGCATAGAAATGCCTAAATATGCAATATATGCAATCAGTAATTAGCGCTAATTAAGTTCAATTAGTGTAATATGTCTACATATAGACTATAATTAAAGATATGCAAAAAGTAAAATATATGCATATAATCCGGTCTCTAATCATATCGAAAAGTTCAAAAAGCAAGGGACGTTGAGTGATTGACGTCTTTGAAAAGGTGTCTTGTTATCAACAATCTTTTGGCGTTTTATTTTTTTAAAATCCGATCATTTTTTTTTGAAATTGCACTGTACTACACACTTATATTCTGTTATATTTCAGAATTTCAACTTATCCTCTTCCTGCACAGCTGTTACTATCGCATTGAACCAGCTAAAACTTGCATCGAGACCTATTTTACAGTCAGAGCACAATGTCCGGATTTTTTCCAGAATCGCAACCCACGTCATTATGCCGATGAGATATTCGATCCGTAAATATATCACAACTTATTAAAAGAGATATTATTTGGCCGTCAGTTAAGGTGCAGCATTTATTTACGACTCGTGAAATTATACCTAGTGACATTAGAAGTGTTATAGCTTGAAGGAATAATCTCTTCAACTTGATATTTTGGCAATTTGATAGTTTTACAACATTTCCAAGAAATTTTATTAACATGAAATACGCAAAAACAAAACTAATAATGTGTTTAGCGACCCCAAAAAAGATTGCATTAAATGAATAGTTTTTTAATTTTCGGTTTTTATCATATTCACCGAAAAGAATACCTTTTCTCAGAAAAAAAAGTGTTTATTTTAATTGAAAGTAGCGTGCTGTTTTGCCGGAAGACTATTTTCTTCTTAAGTACACTGAGAAAAAAAAATAATAATCATAAATAAAAATACAATTACCGTAAGTAAAAAGTTCAGCTGAATAAGGGACAAAAGCACAGATTACTTAGCACTAGTAAAAAAGAGATCCTAAGCACTGATACTAACAAGAAGCAGTCTAAGTTACTTACGGTCTGCTTCATACCGGTAACTTATGAAGTTATTTATGATAATTAAACTGAAGTAGTTAAGCCGAAGAATTATATGTAGTTGCAGTAAGCAAAGATTTGCTCTTGTCAGGTAGTAGGTGTATTGCTGTGAGTGAACTATTCTATAACAGCTATCACACCTTCATAATTAATACAAGCTGTTTAGATTACTTGTGATAAGGAAAGAATATCATTGATGCACGTTCACTAAATACCTGATATATAAAATGTAATGGTTTGCTATAAGTATACAATATACTTACCTTAAATTTGTTGTTCAACTATAGGTAGTGTAGGAAACGAGGAAGTTTAGTGAATATTTATTAAGTAGCTTACTGTGTACTCTGTGTGAATAACTGATAAAGTACAAAAAAAAAAGCTCAACAAATCTTCGATTATTTATGCAACCCCAACTATAAGTACTGCGTACCGAGCAATGCGTAATTCAAAATTGTTTGCAAATAATTTTTAATTACTATTCAGTGCGCTGTAGCTTTGATTGCATTAATAATCGAAGATTAAATTCGCATTTAATTTGCTAAAGATGGTACATAATACTTATTACTTAAGAAAAAAAAGCAATATTATTAGTAATAGTTTCATTTTATACAGGACAAACACACTGACTACCTGATATGAATGAAAGATATTGGTTTCACTTTAACAACAGTTTTTTTTTTTTAAACAATTTACAACGTAATGACTCATAAAATATCTTCCTTAATAATGAAAAAGTGAACAAAGCAATAATAAAAGATAAGGTAAATGGGGCCCCCTTGAAACGTTATTTAGTTATTGAAATTATTGAAATCTAAACAAAGGGCAAAGAGAAATATGGCTTTGAAGTTACAACTAATAACAAACAAAGAAATAATATACCTAGGCGGTAAATTTGCGGTTTTTGTTGGTTCTTTGCACTGGGCGTTGTCTCGGCGAGTTGATCCTATGTCGGCGTACGTGACGGTTATGTCCGGTGATCGCCTCGAAAACGGCTACTTCGTCGGGGTATCCCTAACTGCAGGTGGCACTTAGACTGTGAGATCACTCAGTTAGCGACGGCATCCACACTTTAACTTCACCAGCGGACGCAGATATCATCACAATGATGGGGAATTCAAATATCCCACCACGTGGTTTAAAACTGTAACCTTGAAACATCCGATTGCTTATAGGCTCGGTACTTCTTCTTTCGCTGAGATTCTTTATACGGATGGGGCCTTGAGTTAACCCACCCGGTATTTTTAATATATTTACGTTCCAACTGGCCTACAATGGCCGTACTCCTTGGCCACACTTTTTCGACGACCTTTTCCCACGTCCGTAACTCTTACTTGACGCTAGCACGCGCCTGCGCGCGTAGCCGTCTCGGGGACTATTTCATTACTACGCCGCATTAGCCAATCAAGGATAGTAAAACAATCACGGGGTGGCAGCAAAACTCAAATAATCATAGTTGTGGCAAGTTGTTACCTATTTAAGAAAATACATGAGTTTAATAGCGATCAGCATTGTTGTTACTTCTACTAACCATGTGCTGTAATTAGATACAGTACCAGTAGTCATAGGTAATACGTTACTTACCAGAAATTTGTCAGGTACGCTGTGTAATAGCCGTTAATAAAAGCACTATTTACAGTAACAACTTGCATTCAGGAAACTGGGTTTAGTTGCAGGTATTAATTAACGAGAATAGTTCCAAGTAAAACTTTATCTATTGGAAATAATTTTTTATCAAGTAAACACTTTATTTAGCCCATTTTTCTAAGTGTAGTAAAATAATGTTTGATTAAGTAATACATATATTTGCAAGTGTTTTACAATAATTGAGTTCACAATCTCTCCTTTTGTGAAACTAAATCTTTACTTATATATTTTTTGGTATAAATATCCTTCCAGGAATAAATGTGTTGTGGTTCTTTTTTACATATATTAATAAAAATGCAACGACTTCGATGGAAGGGTTTTGTGTTGCAGACTTTTAAATTTCTGACACGAACACACAACCAACTTATAATTACGGTTCAAGAATTATGGCTATATCGCTCTGTGTAATATAAGAACTGTTCCTGTTTATTCGACTATTTCATTTCTAATATCCGATCATGCAGTGGTTTGTCAACAATGATGTCCGGAGGTGCACAAGTGGATAGAGTTTCAGACGTGGACCAAATAATATCGAATTGTCTATAATGTGAACAAATGTGAAATGTGAGGATTAAAATTTATACTAGTATAAAGCAGGCCAGAGCAAAATCATATTATTTTGCAAAGTAAACATAAAATGAATTAAGTTAGTTATTGTAATAAATAGCGATACAGTTTAAAATGAGTAGGTATCTAATAAATAAATTGATTTAATGTGACCTAGGAACCTCTGCACTATGGCAATAGTTCTTCTTATCCATGTACTTTCTTAATTCTTGTCCTGTTGTATATAACAGATTCATTTGAAAATCTAAAGAAACTGCGACCATTGTTAGCAGCCAAATTTATCTTGCAAGAGCGAATGGCACAATAGCATGATGCCCATTGGCGTTTTCTTTCACGGTTGTTTCACTTAAACCTAACAATATAATATAAATATAACAAAGTATGCTAATGTTATGGCCACTAACCATACTTTTTACACAAAGTTTCCTCATAAAACACTAAGATATTTATTCCTTCTGAGTGTAATGCTCCTAATAATGGTTCTAATATCACTATGTACATAAAAATGTTTCAAACGTCACCAAAATGTAGTTCTAGTTTCAAATATGTTAAAGATTTCTTGACGATCCGAAAAATAGGTGCTGTATCTAGTATTTTAGATTGTATGTATTCGATATCTGGAGTGAGATGTGCATGCTTTTAGAATGTTGATGATTTCCTTGCCTCGTGCTACCCCCGAAGGCTACCAACTAATGTTCATAAAGTTTATAAATTTGGATACGAGTCGATTTATCATGCAGAATCTTTTCAAGTCTGCAGATATGGCAGGTATGTTAAATTTGTACCAAAATGGTACAGCACCTGGCCATATTGTCATCATAGATATGAAGGGGATGTCTTTTGGTCACCTGACGAAGATTTATCCTAGTTCCCTCATGAAGTTTCTTTATTATTTCCAGGTGATTCAATTTTCGATATGTTATATATTTTTTTAGTTGTTTCATTTTGTTTTTTTAATTAAAGGAAGGTTTACCATTCCGTATGAAAGGATTTTATTTCTTCAACATACCATCATTTATGGATAAGATTATGAATATCATGAGGCCGTACTTAAAGAACGATCTAATGAATTCGGTAAATAAAAAAATAAATAAAATAAATGAAGGTATACAGAAACATATACCAATTTTTAGCTAAAGATGTTTGATAAAATAGAGGATCTATATAAATTCATACCACAAGAGTATTTCCCATCAGATTATGGAGGCCAAGCTGATTCTGTTAGCGAATTAGTTGGTAAATATTGATTTAATTAAGGTAAAATTACATAATCCACTAAATCATCATTTTTTTTTCATTTCAGAAAAACGCAAGCAAGTTTATTTGGAACATGAGCAATTTTTCGTTGATGGTGAAAACGAGATTGCTGACGAATCCAAAAGGGTTGGAAAACCTAAACATGGTCAAGAGGTCTTTGGTGTAGAGGGCACTTTTAAGAAATTAAATATTGATTAGTGTCTATAGCAAAAAATAAATATTTATTTTTTTATGTTGATTTTTCTTTCATATATATTTTCTTCGTGGAAAGGGAGAGCCCAGATAACATGTAAGCTTACGACAAGCTTGTCACTTGCTTAACTTTGCATTGTTGAGACAAGCTTAACAGTAAAAGGTTAATGCAACGTTGTGACAAGGTTATTATATCATGGTATTTCGTGTATTTCCGGAGTGATTCGGCGTCAATCGTTTATCGAGTATTGATTTTTTTTGGTTTAACTGCCATTTCGCTATTCGGTCATATTGCGCTGTAATCGTAAAAAACATGATTGTGAACGTCAGATTTTACATTTAAAAAATCTATTTCAATGAATAGAATTTATTCAAATTGGAAAAAGTTTTATCACCAATTTTGAACTGTTATTGCTTTCGAAATTGAGAGAATACTGAATCAGTATTCTGTTCACTGAATGGCGCCGAACTCGATCCCCTACCTCACCCCAGAGTGGAAGGGGGGGACAACTTTGAAATCTTAAATTGGAACCTCCATTTTGTATTGCGGATTCGAATTCTACGCCATCAAGTATGTAGTTTTTCTTTGAAACTTTTTTGTCGATTCGTAACAGATAGCGCTGTAATCGCAAAAAAAAACATGATTGTAAACGTTTAGAAAAAATACACTAAAAAGAGAAACAAGCAAACATGATTTTGTGTTTTTTTATTTCAACATAAACTAACATTTCAAAAATCCATCTGTTCGAAACTGTGCCCCTTCACTTCGATACATTTATTTATTCGCAATTGGAATGCTATTCAACGATACAAAACCGTACTTTATTCAGTACTTGACAAGCTGTAAATACTTACACATTGTCCGATCCCCATTTAGATTATTAATTATTAATCCAATACAAATTAGTTATTGTTGAATATTTGAACAGTAATGGAGGCTATAACATTACAAGAGAGAATTGAAATGATTTACATCTATGGAGAAAGTGGTAGGAATATCGATGATGCTGTTAATCTTTATTCACAACGTTTTCTCGACAAGGTGCGATCGCGCGCTTCTTTTTACCGAGTCATTCAAGAGTTCTCTAGCGAAGGAACTGTAGAGCTAAGAAAACGTAATCGCCGAAAAACAATTTCGGAGAAAATAATGAAATCGCGGTATTTGCTGTGGTAGCTAATAATCCGTGTAACATTGGTATGCACCAATATGTTTATTTTCCGAGATGAAAACTACAATTATGATTCGTATCTGTCAACTTTATTATAACTGTCATGTTTTTTAGAAACGTTCACATAGTATGCTTGATGTTACAATCCGCACATTAGTACTCGAGAAATAGCTCGCGGATCAGGAATTTCTCAGTCCACTATCTGCCAAATATTGAAGCGTAGGAAATATCATCCATTTAGAGTTTCCACGCATCAAGAACTTCATGGCGATGATTTTCAAGATCGAATGCGATTTTGTCAATGGGCGCTTCAACGGATACAAGATAATCCCAATTTTTTTGCTCGAGTATTATTTTCTGACGAGGCGACATTCACAGATCACGGTACGGTAAATCGGTACAACATGCATTACTGGAGTATCGAAAATCCCCATTGGTTGCGCCAAGTTGAATATCAACATCCTTGGAACGTAAATGTTTGGTTTGGAATAATTGGCAATAAACTTATTGGTCCATATTTCATCGATGGAAACTTAAATGGTGAAAAATATCGAAACATCTTGCAGAACGAACTTCCAGTGTTACTTGAAGACCTTCCCTTGGACGTACGACAAACAATGTGATTCCAACATGACGGTTGTCTAGCACGTTATTCAAGAATAGCACGAGAAGTATTAGATCGAGCCTACAATCGTCGATGGATCGGAAGAGGTGGTCCAGTGTCTTAGCCTGCAAGATCGCCAGATCTTACTTCCTCTGACTTATTTTTGTGGGGCCACTTAAAGTTTGAAGTTTATACAGAAGTGCCAACCACGAGGGAAAACATGATTGAGCGAATCACCAAGGATTACGCCGGAAACACTTCTCAGTTGTGTGCAATCATTCTAATTGCGAATAAATAAATGTATCGAAGTGGAAGGGCACATTTTCGAACACATTTTCTGAAATGGGTATGATAAAGTAAAGTTCTTCGTTGTTGAATGGCTTTTTGAAATGTTATTTAATGTTAAAATTAAAAAAAAAACACAAAATCGTGTTTGCTTGCTTCTTTTTTTTTGTGTATTTTTTCTAGACGTTCACAATCATGTTTTTTGCGATTATAACGCAATCTGTTACGAATCGAAAAAAAGTTTCTGTCCACAAAAACAGGCTCCCATTTGTGTGTATTTTATGATATATACTTCTCGATTACCAGAAATAAGCCACATAATAACCTTGCAGGTTTAATAGAAACCGGATTTTTTTTTTTCTAAAGTTAAAACCATTATATATGAAAATTTATTGAAATATGGAACTATAGTCGTTACTTTGGTGTGTATTTCGTATAGTGATAATCCTTGTGTGTTTTGCATCAATTGTTTCGTAAAATATATCTATTCTTAAAAAGTGAGGCAAAGAAATGTGGGAAAAGCATTGCACGGTTGAGGAATTGTACGAAAGAGAAAAGGATTTGAAGAAGGAAGATATATTAGCCTTGCAAGAATGGGTGAATAAACAGAGTCATTTTCCTGCGATTAACGGTAATTCTAAAAGTTTTTGTAAATATTTATTATTTAAAGGAAATTAATAATCCAAATTACTTTTAATAACAAAATATTCAAATAAAGAACATTAGTTTTTATAACAAATCAACAAGAAATATATTAGTAGATTACAGGTGACAAGGTTAGAATGAAAAAAGTCGATACGAATGAAAGATTCCACGAGTATCGAATTTTCATCTTAACCGAGCATATAACAGACGGTATTTTGTCCACAGCCAGAAAGTATTAATTAAAAACAATTTAATCAAATCTGAATAAAACAAGTTATTTATTCAGACATTTCCATTACATTGTATTAATATTTATATTTATAGTGTTCGTACAATTATTGAAATTAAAAACTGATGTATTGGAAATATGTTCTGTAACATTTTTCAAAACAGATTGATTTGTGGAGGTAGACTTAACGGTAGAGTAGCAGGAAAAATTGCAGGTTGAGGGGATAATTACTGACGAATTAGATTCAATAATTGAAGAAACTCATTGATAATTTGCTACATTTCATTAGTAGCCAGTGTACTTTTGTGGGTTTTTTTTAGTTTCAAAAATGTGGCAATTTGTTTAGGTTATTGTCAAATTTATTTATCCCAATTACTTGTCGGGTACATTTAGTTTTTTTTTGAATATTAATAAAAAAATATCAAAAGGAAATTTACAAAGTCTTAGAGCAATATTATAAAAATTTCTCGTGATTGTAAATTTTTTTGGGTTTTTAGTTTTTCTATTTTTCTATTAGGAATTGCAATTATGCAGTGTGTTAAAAAAAGGTTGTCGGATATTTTACCCAATTGTAGTACTGGTGGAAATAAACAAAAAAGTCTTAGTCAACATGGGTCCGCAATTCAACTGTTTTTGACATATAGTCGATTGCATATTGTTTTGTTAGGATAAAAATTTTCAAAGAAATTCTGATGGCAATGTAAATCAAACAAATGTTTATTTAAAGTAAAACTAAAGAAATTGTTCTACATGTCCACCGTTCATTTCTAAGCACGCTTCACACCTTCTTATGAAAGATCGACGCTATCTTTCGAAAATTCCTGTAGTCCTCCGAATTTCCTCGCAACAATTTACGATTCGTTGCTTTCTTCCAAATTGTTTACAGATCGTGCGTACACTAATTGTTTTAGATGTTCCCAAACATAGAAGTCTAGGGGTGTCAGGTCAGGGGACCTAGGAGGCCATGCTGTTGGTCCACCCCGTCATATCCATCTCTCGTTGTAATCTTGATTTAAGAAATTTCTAACTACGATGGAAAAATGCGCAGGAGCTCCATCGTGCATAAACCACATATTTAATCTGTTAAAAAGTCTTCCAACGTCTTCCAACAAAACGGGTAATTCATTTCTTAAAAAATCCAAGTATACTTGTCCCGTTAAACGATTAGGGAGAAATACTGGACTAATTAAACAGTCTCCAAAAATAGCAAGCCAAACATTTAGCGAAAAACGATTTTGGTGATGCAGTTCAACAACAGCATGGGGATTTTCATCTGCCCAGACGTGATTGTTATGAAAATTGAATATTCCGTCTCTTGTAAACCCAGCCGCGTCACTAAATAAAATCTGAGTCGCAAAATTAGGAGTTTCTGCCAGCTTTCGTAAAACCCAATGACAAAAAACCCTACGTGCATCATAATCGAGAGGAGCAAGAACTTGCACGCGTTGAATGTGGTTAGGGATAGAGCTGCTGTTCCCCAGAATTCTCCAAATGAGAGGATGACTGACGTTCAGTTCTGCGGCAAGTCTTCGCGGTGCTAATATTTGGTTGTCTCTACCCGTCTCAAAATATCTAATCCTACTGCGGGAGAAGAAACTGATCTAGGTCTACCAGAACCACCATTAATTTTAAATGAACCAGTTTCGGATAGCCGGATATGAAGTCTTGAGAAAATCTTATCACTCGGTAACAACCGATTTGGAAATTCTTCGGCATACATACGGCGTGCTTCAGTGGCATTACCATTCGCACGACCGTAGATAAAATGCATATCGGCATATCATTTCTGCATTTGTGTACTTATGCATAATTTGAAAACAAAAAAAAATTGACGCAAATGATAAATAATCTGATGACAGATGTCTGACAGAACTAATTTTAAGTCACAATCAGTTGTTTGACAAAGGGAACTATTCTTAAAATCGAAAAATGTTTTTTTTTTTATTTGAAAATATGCAATCGACTATATGTCAAAAACAGTTGAATTGCGGACCCATGCTGACTAAGACTTCTTTGTTTATTTCCACCAGTACTATAATTGGGTAAAATATCCGACAACCTTTTTTTAACACACTGTATAGTATTGTGAGTCCCAAATCTTTAATGTTTGAAATTTTAATGTCTGGTCGAACCTTTACGAATTCGACAAAGAGAATTCAATAACAAACTACATACTTGATGGCGTAGAATTCGAATCTGCAATACAAAATGGGAGTTCGGCACCATTCAGTGAGCAGAATATTGATTCAGTATTCTCTCAACTTCGAAAGTAATAACAGTTTCAAAATTTGGTGATAAAACTTTTTCCAATTTAAATGAATTCAATTCATTGAAATAGAATTTTTAAATGTAAAATCTGACAATTCTCATTACCTTTTTCGACAGATTACGAAACATACCTGAGGATGGCCTAGGCCGAAACATGTAGTATGTAAAATTAACAATTAAACGATTGATAATTAGAACGATAGTTTTGTGCTACCCAATACAGGGTGTATCAAATAAAAAAGTAAATTTTGCTTGGGTGTTAACTACACGACATATAAAGCACAAACCCGCCGAAACCGGATTTCATCATTAAAAAATTAAAAAAAAAAAAAATTTAGAGCCAAAATTTTTATAGTCCGGGCCTGATGCAAGGAAACGTCATGTTAAGCACCCGCTAAACGTGGTATTATGTATAAATACATTGCACTCATTTAGTATTATTCTTAATGGTATGCCTAAGTTCATTTAACGTCACTCTGAATAAAGAAAAACCCTTGTAAAAATAGCAAAACTGAGGCATTTTAAATTTCTTCTTTTTATAAAATAAACATTCCTTTTTTGTTAAGAGCATTCTACGTAAGTCTACAAAGTATTATTTTTAATATCCTGATAAGACGTTCGAGTTTCACCGGATATGCGACTTCATTAGTTACAAAAAACGTAAATATTTTTCTTTTGCTTTGTCGAATCGAGAGTTAGTTGTTAATAAACGTACACATGAATCTGATTTATTCTTTTGGATTTACTTAATCATATAACGCAAAATGAATTGAATCGAATTACACAGAAATAAATGTAGATACAGAAAATTTGCAAACACGCCTTTTTATTATGATGTCACGTGAAAATGAATCTATACATTCCCGCGCTTTTGCCGATGCATCAAGCTTCGATTTTCTTCATATGAAATCATGATGGTCCTGAAAAGGATCGTTTTTTTCGAGACGGGAAGAATTTAAATAAAATGTTCGAACTGGCTTGCACTCCAAGCGGCGATCCACACAAAACTAACAGCAGTAATGGCTGAATGATAGTGGTATGTGGGGGTATACTCGGGACAGCATTTAGGTTGAGCACAGGTGCGGCTCAAGCCCACGGCATTTACAAAATATTTTTTTCTCGTTAATGCTTACAGATAGGCCCACTGTGCATTAAGACTTTTTGATTGTATATGATTACAGCTGCTAAATATTATTACATTTACTTCTATATCTGATACATCCTGTATATACATTATTATAAATACATCAATTCATAGACGTAAATTTGAAAAATCTTTTAGCCTAAAAAACACGATATAGCACAAAATCACACATTTGATTTTGACAATATATCAATTTTGAATGAAATTTCAACTACAGTCAATGAACGATGTTTTAAAACAACTTATCATGTTAGCGCCCTAATTTTTTTTTTTTTTAGAGTTTTAGAGAGTCAAAATTAGTCTAAAATAATAGTACCGTATGAATTTTGAAAAAAAGAGTTATTAGTTTATTTTAGATTATCATCGATCGCAGAATTATTTAGAGGTACATTGAAAAATTAGACTTTTAAATTATCAAACTTTATGCCCGTAAAATTCAGGTGAGTGGTCATTTTTTTCGAAATTTATAAAAGGGGCAACATTTCGAAAATAGGACATTTTTACCAAGATTATACTAGTTCTTCTGGCTAGTTATGAGCTGCACTATCAGCTCTCCAAAGGATAACGCTGATTTTTATACATGTTGTATATTCATTTTTGCCATACCCTCGGCCCAAAAGAAAATTACCTTTAATTGAATAAGAGGCTTCCCTTTCTCCACAGAATTCACTTTGATATTCTTCCTGCACGCTTGCCACTACAAGACAGAACCCACCAAGGTGTGCTTGGAGGAGTTTTGCACCTTACGAACACACTGGCCCGAGTTTTCCCAAAATCGTGATGTTTTCTCAAGGGATAACCAACAGGCCTTGCGAGCAATGTAATTTTTATAGTTTATTGCTTGTGACAGCGAATAACTTTCTGTAATGTTTTGATATTAGATTGGTAACAGTTCTGCCTACCAAGGACAATCACATGACCCTCTACGCCAAGCTTTTAGATGCTAATGTTGATTGTTTCAACCCCATGGTAATTATAAGGGTATTAGACATGTTCTTTTGGATGTTCCAATGGTACGTGGGTACTAAACATGGGCTGGTGATGATATTCGATATACCAGCTTTAAGTTTCGCCCATTTGATGAAATTCAATTTGGTACACCTGAAGAAGTCCATGTATTACGTTCAGGTTGGCTGTTTCATTGCTGAAATCTTGATTTAATACGAATTTTATCACAGGAAGCCCTAGCTGTTCGGCTGAAAGCGGTACACCTGATCAACGTAACCCCAATGGTAGAAAAATTCTTGGCTATGGTAAAACCGTTCATGAAGAAGGAATTGATGGATATGGTAAGTGTTAAAGTAGCGCCAAATTTTTCCAAATGGACTTCTGATATATTTCAAGATACATACCCACACGAAAAACGATACCTTTTACCAGTATGTGCCGCAAGAAGCCTTGCCCGAAGAATATGGTGGTAAAGCTGGGACTTTTGTGGAATTACAAGAAAGGGAAATACGAATTTTCGAGGAGAACGCTCAGAATTTTTTGGATAGTGAGAAAATGATAGCGGACGAGTCAAAGAGGCAAGGAAAGCCGAAGAATTCGAGTGACGTCTTTGGCATAGAAGGGACTTTTAGAAAACTGGATATTGATTAGATAAAATGGTTCTTTAGCTGTAATTCTTGTTGTGACTGAATAAATTTTGTCATAAACAATCCTTATTATTAGAGACCGGATTATATGCAAAGAAAAACTGGAATATATGCGCATATATATGCATCGATTTTTGAGAAAATATGCATAAACCTGGGGCATATATGGAAAAAAATTACGACAATATGCAAAATTTTTTACATAAAATAAATAAGAGCAGAAATTTAAACATTAACTTTATTGCACAACATTTTTTGACAACATATTTCTAAAACAATTTATAATTAAATGTTTTTCAAAATTGTGTAAAAGAAAGTTTTGTCTTCTATCAGAATACATATGTTGCGAAATAGAAAAGCTTCTTTCAACATCCACAGACGTAATTGGTGCATTTTTTAACTTTGCAATACATCCTAAACTAAAATTAAAGTCGAAATCGCTTACTGTTTCATCTTCCAAAATTTTCTTAACTTCAAGTTCAAATATCCTGCATTTTTATTAATCACTTTTTTAAATTTATCATATATAGAATTACCTATTGTACCCTTAACCTTCTTACATAGCATATCAAATTCGTCTACTATTTCGACTGATTCCGAGAGATTCCGACATCCCTTGCGTTTCTAGTTTACGAATAATGGAACTTGAAACAAAGCTATAATTTGACTTAATATATAAAAGGTTTTGTAGCAATTCTGTAGATGTTACTATCTTTTTACAGTTTTCTAGAGCAATGCAGTCAGCAGTGATTTCAAGAATTACATTTTTTATTCCTTCAAAATTATCGGCGAAAAAATATGCAGCCTCTAACCATGTACCCCATCTCGTAATAATCGGTTCAGGAGGCAACTTAACACCGGGAAGTCGCTCCTTATAAAATTGGATTCGTAAAGGTGCTTTTAAAAATACTTTTTTGACATTGCTAATTAAATCATTAATCAAAGGGAATTGATTCCTAATGCTTTCGACCACACGATTGAACCCATGAGCTAAACAAGTGGTATGAATAATGTTACTATAAAAAAATTTAAATTTTGCGCGGCTTTTATCATGTATGGTGCAACGTCGGACAACATTAGTAAATTTTTTCACAAGGTATACTTCCAGGTAAAAAGAAATTTGATAAACCTTCTTGAACGAATTGGGCAATTGTCACATTATTTGTTTTTTGAAGTTCTTTACAATAAATTAAATATGATTTATCTACAATATCTTCATGAGGAATTCCTATTAACAAATGGGCAATATAACGGCCACACTTATCCGTACTTTCATCTACCACGATATAAATAAAATTATTCCCTACCAATTGTTGAATTTCTGCTATTGTTTGCTGGTAACAAGATAATTTTTTTCGTAAGGCACTTTCGTCAGGTATATTATGTTTGCAATATTTTTGCAGAAATGATTTCAAATTAACATTGTTTAATCTTGCTAATGGTATGTTAGACAAAATTAATGCGTTACACAGATCCGTATTATATTCTTCTTGTTCTGAGTTTCGTGAAGTTGATGCTACACATTGACGTATAGATTGCTGCACACATGCGGATCGCTTTAGTTTTTCACATTTTCCAATATGTGATGGAGTTTTAGCGTGTTGATCAATCAGGTATTTTCTCTCAGAAGACACCTACAACAACAATTGTCATTTTGTATCAAAAGTTAAAGAATTTAAAAACAATTGTAAAGCTTTTAGTAAAATTAAACTTACCAGTTTACTGCAGGCTCGACAAAATATTTTGTCGCCATCCTTTACCAGTTCAGGATATGGCTTAATCCATAAAGAAATTTTGTTCGTTATACTCATTGTATGTACGCACATATTTAGAAACGTAACACAATTACATGCTTTTTCGCTCGAAGATATTCAATGAATGAATAGTTTATTTGGGAATTAATAATAATAAAACGTATTTACCACATCCCTTCTGCTAGGCGAAATTAAACACGCGCAGTTCTTGGAAAAAAGTATTAGAGAAACCAATGTAAAAGATTTATCGTTCTGAGAATTGTCGGTTGTCAATCTACATTAGGAATTAATAGGAATTTTTACTAATAGAAAAGAGCAGAAAAAGTTTAAATATGCAATATATGCAACTTTTGTAAAAATATGTATAGAAATGCCTAAATATGCAATCACTAATTAGCGCTAATTAACTTCAATTAGTGTGTAATACGTCTACATATAGACTATAATTAAAGACATGCAAAAAATAAAATATATGCACTTTGCATATAATCCGGTCTCTACTTATTATGTTTATACAAGCTGAAAATGTAACGGATTCATCAACATTGAATACAAACTGTTCAATCAAAAATGTTGGTGAAAGGCTCTACCCCCATAAGCCTTTGAAAGGTACTCCTAAAGCTATCGAGCTGAAATTAAAACAAATGAGTACTACTGTCACACATACTGTAAATACCAAAAATTGGCTCAATCGATGCTACCTCATTCGAGATATTAGTATAAGGGTGGAAAAATTTAATATTTTTTTTTTTCGCAGGAATTACTTAAATTATCATGTTCAAAAAAATTATGTAAGTAAACACTGATTGACAAAGGCAAATTCGTGTTCCAACCCTTTTTATTATATTATCTTATTGCGACATGTTTCGATTTATTAAACCATGATAAAACGTCAAATGTTCGTTTCCTATGTAAGATAATATAATAAAAAAAGTTTGAAACACGAATTTGCCTTTGATTTAATTTAAATAGCAACATATATTACACCAATCCCCTGGGACACTATAAGGTAAAGTCAGGCAAGTGTGTAACCGGGGCAAGTGTGTAGTTTGGCTATATTTATTTTCAAAATTGAAATACGGACGTCCTCTTGTTACAACACTAATGTACTAAACTTCATACTAATTTTACAAACAAAAGTTGGCATCTCCTAACGTGTAATAACTTGAATATCTTGTGAATATATCATATCTTATTAAACAGGCATCAGTTTAGTATTACACTCTTGGCCGAACTAAAGGATAATGCTATTAATATATAAAATGCGGAACGATTACACACTTGCCCCATTTTGCTGGGTAAGTGTGTAGTATTGACAGTGTTTAAAATTTCTTTTTTTTCTAGTAAACCTTTGATAATTATACAAGCTGTATCTATTGAAGGCTTTCAACTCAGCATATATTACATACTTCTATATGTAAAATTTATCAAAATGTCTTATTACGTGAACAGTGTTACATTTTCTTCGCACTATGCAATGTTTACTATACACTTACCTGACTTTACCTTAGATTGATTATGTAGTTTCGGTACAAAGGTTGCATGCAACTTTAACCCCAGTGTTTACGACATGGAATTTTTCCAGACGCTGTGAGAATATTCCACGACAACAGCTGCTGTGTGAGTCTATCCATAAAAACTGGCACCCATTTGTGTGTATTTTATAATATATACTTCTCGATTACTAAAAATGAGCCACATAATAACCTTGCAGGTTTTATCGTAATAAAAACCAAACCGGATTTTTTTTCTTCTAAAGTTAACACCATTATATATGAACATTTGTTAAAATATGAAACTGCAGTCGTTAGTTTGGCGCGTATTTCGTATAGTGATAAGCCTTGTGTGTTTTGCATCAATTGTTTCGTTAAATATATCTATTCTTAAAAAAGTGAGTCAAAGAAATGTGGGAAAAGTATTGCACGGTTGAGGAATTGTACGAAAGAGAAAAGGATTTGAAGAAGGAAGATATATTAGCCTTGCAAGAGTGGGTGAATAAACAGAGTCATTTTCCTGCGATTAACGGTAATTCTAAAAGATTTTGTAAATATTTATTATTCAAAGGAAATTAATAATCTAAATTACTTTGAATAACAAAATATTCAAATAAAGAACATTAGTTTTTATAACAAATCAACAAGAAATATATTAGTAGATTACACGTGACAAGGTTAGAATGAAAAAAGTCGATACGAATGAAAGATTCTACGAGTATCGAATTTTCATCCTAACCGAGCATATAACAGACGACATTTTCTCCACGACCAGAAAGTGTGAATTAAAAACAATTAAATTAAATCTGTTGGAAACAAGTTCTTTATTCAGAAATTTGCATTACATTATATTAGTATTTCTACTTATAGTGTTGGAACAATTACTGAAATTAAAACTTGGTGCATTGTGTATACAGACTGTTTGTAAATGAATTACAGCTAGTATTAGTAACTGTTCTGGGTATCGTCGGCTATTAATGTTATTGTGAAAAAATATTGGCCCCACTATTCTACGACGAAATACCTACAGCTAACCATATTCCAACTTTAACAGGATGCAAAAGAACTTCAATGTGTTTGTTAGGATTAGGTATTTATAGACCACGTTCTGTAATTTTGTTTATTTACAAATCCGATTAAATAAAACCATGCTTCATCACTAAAAAAAAACTTACATCAAGGATTTCGTTATTATTTAAATTTTCTCGAAAGGAATTGCAATAATTTGATCTCCTAGGTAAGATCTGATGAACAACTGATACTTTGTATGAATACGTAAATAATTCATATTCGTAATCGACAAATTTAGCAAAATTTTTCCCTAACAAAGGTTTAAATATCTAAATACAGTCACCCAATCCTATATTTGTATGAATTCATATGCAAACGCGACGCTTCAAAATTCTATGAACGGTACCAGAATATACATTCGTTTGATGTCTGTCGAAATTTTAATAGTTTATACTATATAGGGTGAGTTTTTTATCTTGGGACAACGGAATATCTCTAAAACACTGCATCAAATCAAAAAGAGATCTTAATAAGGTTTGTTATAATGTAGGAGGCTCACTGAATGGTACAGAACTCGATCCCCCACCTCACCCCCCCAAAGTGGGAGGGAAGACACCTTTGAAATCTTAAATGGGAACCCCCATTTTGTATTGCAGATTCGGATTCTACGCCATCAAGTATGTAGTTTTTGTTTGAAACTTTTTTCGATTCGTGACAGATTGCGCTGCAATCGCAAAAAAAAAACATGATTGTGAACGTCTAGAAAAAAATACACAAAAAAGAGAAGCAAGCAAACATGATTTTGAAGAAATGAAAGTTAAAACCATATATAATTATAAAGGGTGATTCTCAATATATGCGACAAACTTTAAGCGCTGATTCTTGGGGTTATTTTGATCATAAAAGTTCATAAGAACATATGTCCAAAATCGCTTAGTTCTAAAGTTGTACAATGTTTAATAGTAAATTAACATAATTAATGTTTTTATTATAAATTAACAAAATAATTAATAACACCAAATTAACTTATACTAACTGTTGAAAATGACCGTCCCCAACTGCAATACAAGCTTCTATCCTCCGTCGTATTGACTGGCGAGTCCGTTCTAAAATACCAGGGGTATTTCGAATTGTTTGAAAAGCTGCGATAATATGATTTCTCAGTTCATCGACATTTTCAATGGGAGTCGTATAAACTAATGATTTAAGGTGACCCCAGAGAAAAAAGTCCAAAGAATTTAAGTCTGGACACCGAGGAGGCCACGGTTGTGGGTCTCCCCGTCCTATCCACCGATCTGGATACGTATTGTCCAAAAACTCGCGAGCAACTAAATTAAAATGCGCTGGAGCACCGTCATGCATAAAATACATTTGTAATCTTAATTGCAACGGAACTTCTTTCAGCAGTAGGGGTAGCTCCTCTTCAAGAAAATTGCCGTATACCTCGCCATTCAACCGCATCAGTAAAAAATGTGGACCTATCAAGTGATCTCCAACAATTCCGGTCCACACATTGACAGAGAATTGATGTTGATGACGGGCATTCACTAGTTCGTGCGGATTTTCTTCGACCCATATGTGATTATTATGAAAATTAATAATCGCGTTTCTAGAGAAAGTATCCTCGTCGGTGAAGAATATTTGAGCGAAATAGTCAGGATTTTGTGCGATTTTGTGTTGCATCCATTGACAAAAAGCCACTCTTTGTGGAAAATCTGCCGGCAAAAGTGCCTGCACCCGTTGAATGTGATATGGATACAACAGTTGATCTTTCAATATTCTGCAAACTGTGGCCTGACTAATGTTTAAAGCAAACGCAATTTTTCTGGTGCTTGTAGTAGGATGTTCCTCAATTTCATTTAGTACCATTTCTTCAACTTGTGGAATTCTCACTGTAGATGGGTGTCCGTTATCAGTCGTCCGTTTTTTTAAATTTCCCGTTTCACTAAGACGTTGGTGAAGACGGGCAAATATTGAATGATGCGGGATGATACGGTTCGGGTATCGTTCTTCATAAAGACGTCTAGCAGCACGCGAATTTCCATTGGCAAGACCGTAAACGAAATGCATATCACACATCTCAGCATTCGTGTAATTCATTTTAGAAAACAGAAACTGGCAATAAGCTGAATGAATAATCTGACAACTATTGACAAATATTGAAATGACAAATAAACAATTCCCTCTCAACACAATAATTTTTGAAGAACCAACTATGATATTATATCGTGTTAGTCATAGTTCATAATTTATTATTACACATTCAATAACTTTAAAATCAAACCGTTTTGGACATATACTCATATGAACTTTTATGATCAGAATAACCTCAGGAATCAGCTCTTAAAGTTTGTCGCATATATTGAGAATCACCCTATATATAAACATTTGTTAAAATATGAAACTACAGTCGTTACTTTGGCTACGCGCCAAGTACTTGGTATAATGATAATCTTTGTGTGCTTTGCATCAATTGTTTCGTTAAATATATCTATTCTTAAAAAGTGAGTCAAAGAAATGTGGGAAAAGCACTGCACGGTTGAGGAATTGTACGAAAGAGAAAAGGATTTGAAGAATGAAGATATATTAGCCTTGCAAGAATGGGTGAATAAACAGAGTCATTTTCCTTCAAGCAAACATGATTTTGTGTTTTTTTTTATTTTAACATAAGCTATCATTTCAAAAAGCCATGTGTTCGAAACTGTGCCCCTTCACTTCGATACATTTATTTATTCGCAATTGGAATGCTATTCAACGATACAAAACCCTACTTTATTCAGTACTTGACAAGCTGTGAATACTTACACATTGTCCGATCCCCATTTAGATTATTAATTATTAATCCAATACAAATTAGTTAGTGTTGAATATTTGAACAGTAATGGAGGCTATGGAGGGTATGATAAAGTAAAGTTCTTCGTTGTTGAATGGCTTTTTGAAATGTTATTTAATGTTAAAATAGAAAAAAAAACAAATCATATTTGCTTGCTTCTCTTTTTTGTGTATTTTTTCTAGATGTTCACATTCATGTCTTTTGCGATTACAGCGCAATCTGTTACGAAATGAAAAAAAAAGTTTCAAACAAAAACTACATACTTGATGGCGTAAAATCCGAATCTGCAATACAAAATGGGGGTTCCCATTTATAGATATATACATACAAGAGTAGTCCAAAAGAAAATTACTTTCAATTCAATAAGTAAGAGGTTTTCCTTTTTCCACAGAATTCACTTTGATACTATTCCTGCATGCTTGCCACTATAAGATAGAACCCACCAAGGTGTGCTTGGAGAACTATTGCACCTTAGGAGCTCACTGGCCCGAGTTTTCCCAAAATCGTGATGTTTTCTCAAGGGATAATCAACAGGCCTTGCGAGCAATGTAATTTTTATAGTCTATTACTTGTGACGGGGAATGACTTTCTGTTATGTTTTGATATTAGATTGGCAACACTTTTGCCTACCAAGGACAATCACATGACCGTCTACAGCAGGCTGTTAGATGCTAATATTGATTGTTTCAACCCCATGGTAATGATAAGGGTATTAGACATGTTCTTTCGGATGTGCCAATGGTACGTGGGTACTAAACATGGACTGGTGATGATATTGGATATGCCAGTTTTAAGTTTCGCCCATTTAATGAAATTCAATTTGGTCCACCTGAAGAAGTACATGTATTACGTTCAGGTTGGCTGTTTCATTGCTGAAATCTTGATTTAATACGAATTTTATCACAGGAAGCCCTACCTGTTCGACTGAAAGCCGTACACCTGATCAACGTCAATCCAATGACGGAAAAACTCTTGGCTATGGTAAAACCGTTCATGAAGAGTGAATTAATGGATATGGTAAGTGTTAAAGTAGCGCTAAATTTCTCCAAATGGACTTCTGATATATTTCAAGATATATACCCACACGAAAAACGATACCTTTTACCAGTATGTGCCGCAAGAAGCCTTGCCCGAAGAATATGGTGGTAAAGCTGGGACTTTTATGGAATTACAAGAAAGGGAAATACGAATTTTCGAGGAGAACGCTCAGAATTTTTTGGATAGTGAGAAAATGATAGCGGACGAGTCAAAGAGGCAAGGAAAGCCGAAGAATTCGAGTGACGTCTTTGGCATAGAAGGGACTTTTAGAAAACTGGATATTGATTAGATAAAATTGTTCTTTAGCTGTTATTCTTGTTGTGACTGAATAAATTTTGTCAAAACAATCCTTATTATTAGAGATCGGATTATATGCAAAGAAAAACTGGAATATATGTGCATATATATGCATCGATTTTTGAGGAAATATGCATAAATCTGGGGCATATATGCAAAAACATTGCGACAATATGCAAAATTTTTACATAAAATAAATAAGAGCAGAAATTTAAACATTAACTTTATTGCACAAAATTTTTCACAACATATTTCTAAAACGATTTATAATTAAATGTTTTTCAAAATTGTGTAAAAGAAAGTTTTGTCTTCTATCAGAATACATATGTTTCGAAATAGAAAAGCTTCTTTCAACATCCACAGATGTAATTGGTGCATTTTTTAACTTTGCAATACATTCTAAGCTAAAATTAAAGTCGAAATCGTTTACTGTTTCACCTTCCAAAATTTTCTTAACTTTCTTCAATTTCAAATATCCCGCATTTTTATTTATCACTTTTTTAAATTTATCGTTTATAGAATTACCTATTGTACCCTTAACCTTCTTACATAGCATATCAAATTCGTCTACTATTTCGACTGATTCCGAGAGCGACATCCCTTGCGTTTCTAGTTTACAAATGGAACTTGAAACAAAGCTATAATTTGACTTAATATACAAAAGGTTTTGTAGCAATTCTGTTGATGTTACTATCTTTTTACAATTTTCTAGAGCAATGGAGTCAGCAGTGATTTCAAGAATTACATTTTTTATTCCTTCAAAATTATCGGTGAAAAAAATTGCAGCCTCTAACCAGGTACCCCATCTCGTAATAATCGGTTCAGGAAGCAACTTAATACCGGGAAGTCGCTCCTTATAAAATTGGATTCGTAAAGGTGCTTTTAAAAATACTTTTTTGACATTGCTAATTAAATCATTAATCAAAGGGGAATTGATTCCTAATGTCTTCGGCTACACGGTTGAACCCATGAGCTAAACAAGTGGTATGAATAATGTTACTATAAAAAAAAATTAAATTTTGCGCGGCTTTTATCATGTATGGTGCAGCGTCGGACAACATTAGTAAATTTTTTCACAAGGTATACTTCCAGGTAAAAAGAAATTTGATAAACCTTCTTGAACGAATTGGGCAATTGTCACATTATTTGTTTTTTGAAGTTCTTTACAATAAATTAAATATGATTTACGTACAATATCTTCATGAAGAATTCCTATTAACAAATGGGTAATATAACGGCCACACTTATCCGTACTTTCATCTACCATGATATAAATAAAATTATTCCCTACCAATTGTTGAATTTCTGCTATTGTTTGCTGGTAACAAGATGTGACATAATATTTTCGTAAGGTACTTTCGTCAGGTATATTATGTTTGCAATATTTTCGCAGAAATGATTTCAAATTAACATTGTTTAATCTTGCTAATGGTATATGTTAAACGAAATTAATGCGTTACACAGATCCATATTATATTCTTCTTGTTCTGAGTTTCGTGAAGTTGATGCTACACATTGACGTATAGATTGCTGCACACATGCGGATCGCTTTAGTTTTTCACATTTTCCAATATGTGATGGAGTTTTAGCGTGTTGATCAATCAGGTATTTTCTCTCAGAAGACACCTACAACAACAATTGTCATTTTATATCAAAAGTTAAAGAATTTAAAAACAATTGTAAAGCTTTTAGTAAAATTAAATTTACCAGTTTACTGCAGGCTCGACAAAATATTTTGTCGCCATCCTTTACCAGTTCAGGATATAGCTTAATCCATAAAGAAATTTTGTTCGCTATACTCATTGTATGTACGTACAGTATTTAAAAACGTAACACAATTACATGCTGTTTCGCTCAAAGATATTCAATGAATGAATAGTTTATTTAGGAAATAATAATAATAAATCGTATTTACCACATCCCTTCTGCTAGGCGAAATTAAACACGTGCAGTTCTTGGAAAAAAGTATTAGAGAAACCAATGTAAAAGATTTATCGTTCTGAGAATTGTCGGTTGTCGATCTACATTAGGAATTACTAGGAATTTTTACTAATAGAAAAGATAAGAAAAAGCTTAAATATGCAATATATGCAACTTTTGTAAAGATATGCATAGAAATGTCTAAATATGCAATATATGCAATCACTAATTAACGCTAATTAACTTCAATTAGTGTAATACGTCTACATATAGACTATAATTAAAATAGTAATAACTAATAGCAATAACCCTTCATCAGATGCGAGTGCGGTTTTCATATGCTTAACCGGCTAGACCCTTTGTGTGTGGCAATTAAATTGGTTTTTCAATGTTTTAACCGGGAAATCGAATGCCGAAAATCGAAGGTCGATATCTCTAACCGTTTCTTTATTTTACATGCAACACCCTATATATTATTACATTTTTTTTTTCGAATTCAGCATAACATTTTATGAGGATTACAACTAGGATTTCATATACCTATCTTTAACTGCATCTAAGATATTAGGAGTTTTGTGAAAATTCTGACATTGTGCTGTTGTACATGATTGATTAATTTTCACTTGCTTAAGTGCCAGATGTCACTGTTTTTTGTATATGAATTATTTATTTTTTCACTATTAACTTCTACTGATTCAACTGTAAAGGTCGTTATTTGTATGTCGGATTTAATTTAACGATTTTTCAATCCGTATTAATGAAATTACCGTAATACCATTATAGAAATTCCATTTATGCTACTTCTAGAGTCTTCAGAAATATCAATTTTGTGTTAGTGAAAGGTATGTTCCTTTCTAATCGATACCACATTAAAAATTCTCGTCGAAAAATATACATTGTCATATAATGTCTACCATAAAGACAAAGTTTATCACCCCTGAAGAGTTATACAACAAAAATAAGGAATTGAAAAAGTCAGACGTGGCGATTCTTCAAGAGTGGTTGAATAAACAAAATCATTTGCCAAAAATCGATGGTAAGTTCATGCTGTAATGAATAAGAAAATAAAAATAGTTTCAATTTACCGCTGCAGAATTGAAAATCATATTGTTCCTACATAGCTGTCATTATAAAATCGACGACACTAAATCTTGCATAGATAATTTCTACACCATAAGGACTTTGTGTCCCGAATACTTCTCAAACAGAGATCCAAGAACTAATCCAGCAGAGGTCTTAGACTTGTAAGTGATATTTAAGGATGTTGCCTTTCAATTTATTTCACACCCTTATAGAGTATTGTACATTCCCCTGCCAAAATTAACACCAGAAGGTCACAAAGTCCTCCTGGCTAAGTTGATAGATACAAATCCGGATAATTACACCTTCACGGGTCAAGTGAAAGCCTTCGACATGACTACCATGCTGATGTTGCACCAGGAAGGTCCACGTGATGGCCTGATCGTCATAACAGATATGAAAGATGTTACGTTTGGGCATTTTACGAAATTGGCCATGGCCAGGATAAAAAAATTCTTTTATTATTTACAAGTAAAGATTTTGTAATATTTCGGTCAAATATCTACTTTTTTGACGGTTTTGTCTTTCAGGAATCTATGCCTGTCAGGATAAAAGGAATGCATTTCATCTACATCCCAGTTTTTATGGACAAGATAGTATGTTTGATCAAACCTTTTATGAAAGGAGAGCTGTTTCAAGTTGTATGTCGTGAACTCTTTTACTAACTCTATTTTCCTCTACATACAGGGTGTTACGTAAACATGCGGCGAAAATTCAAGGGGTTATTCCTTGGCTTATTCTAAGAATATTTTGTCCTCTGATGATTTTTGAAAAACCCCTTTGTTTCGAAGATACAGGGCGAACAAAATTTGCGACAACCATATTCGATATTCGTTTTAAATTATTAATGTAAATAAAAAGTATGGGGCGTACACCATACTGAGTTTATCAAGTACAAAAAAATTGTTTACAATGTGTTGTTATTTTTTCGATCTCGATCACATGAAACGGATTGATCTAGTACTGGATTTCATTTGAATACGTCTCATCGATCGCATTTGTTTAGATTGAGTGACGTTTGGCTGTTTGACGTGCCTAGTTAGTAAAATCTTCTATCATGATGTATACCAAGTATGAGCAACCTTTGACATGTTGTGGGCCAAACTTTAGTGTGCAAATACGTTCGCGGGCCGCGTTTAAAAGTAGTGCATTTTAGTGGTGTTCATAATTTCTAGCGATAGATATCAGACATGAAATAATACGACAATGTTATTATAATGCAATTTATTAAAATAAGACCATGAAATGAAAAAATTAGGTACAACATTATAATTAAATCGTGAAATTTGGAATTATTACAAACTACGAAAGTTAAATAGCGACAACGAAATCAATGAGACCCTTGAGCTTGAATTTGGGAAACTAATCCATCGATGTTTATGGATGAATTCCACTGATACAAAGGCGTAAAGAATTTTCCAAATTATCGTCAGTCAGCCTTGTACGATGTTTTGATTTATTAACTTTCATCATTGAAAAGAACTGTTCACATTTATAAAAGTACTGCCAAACGCACAAATCAATCTTCTTGCGAATTTTCTAAGCTGCGGAAACTGGTCTTCTTCGAGGTATTTTTTGTAGAAATCGCACAACTCCACGTCTTCAAATTTAGATTTTAGGAGTGGGTTTTCTTGAAGCTCTATCAACTCCATTTGCAAGTGTATTGGAGCATTTTGTACATTACTTTTTGTTGGAGTAGCTAATAAATTGAAACTGTCTTCCATGTTTTTAAAATCGCTAAATCTGTTCGAAAATTGCTCCGACAGTAACATGAGTTCTTTAGCATATTGAGCATAAGCAGTATTTTCATACGCAGAGGTGAAATGGTAACTGTTACCAGACAGCAACTGTGCCTCCCACAAGCGGATTTTGTTTTGAAACGCTTTCAAACGGCTGTACAAATCATTTACTAACTGTCCTTGTTTTTTAAGTTTCAAATTTAAATCATTCAAATGGCTTGTAAGGTCGGCCAGAAATGGTAAGTCACATATCCATTTTGGGTCACTCCATTCAGATAGTGGTTTATCTTTTATTTGCATAAAATCTGCTATCTCATTTCTAAGCTCGTAAAACCGTTTCAGCATTTTTCCTTTGCTTAACCATCTGACTTCACAATAATATGTTACGTCGTCATATTCGGCTGATATTTCATCCAAAAACGCCTTGAACTGACGATGGTTAAGCCCTCGAGATCGAATAAAATTGATGGTTTTTACTACCACATTCATAACATTCTGGAGTCGAATGGACTTAGAACACAAATTTTGTTGGTGGATAACGCAATGAAGGACTATCAAATCATCTTTTTGCACATTTAATTCAGTTGCTTTTTCATATAAAATTCCGATGAAACCTTTACTTAAGCCGACCATAGAAGGTGCACCATCTGCGCATACACCAACTAATTTCGACCATCGTAAACCAAAACTTGTGAATACCTTTTCAACTTCATTAAAAAATGTCCTCTCCTGTAGCGGTTCCTTTTAGCGGCTGTAAAGCAAGCAATTCCTCAGTAACAGTGAACTCTTTATCAACACCTCGAATAAATATAGTCAGTTGAGCTGTGTCAGACAAATCAGTGCTCTCGTCTAATGCTATGGAAAATGATTCAAAACCAGCCATAAGGTCAGTTAAAGTTGTTTTTATATCATTAGCCATCATTTCTATACGTTGGGCAACAGCTAGTCTTGACAAACTAATTTTTTCAAATTCATTTTTCTTTTCAGGACACAAAACACTGCAAACTTCTAACATACACTCCTTGATAAATTCTCCTTCGGCAAATGGTTTTAATGACTTTGCCAATTTTGAACTAACTATAAAAGTAGCTTTCACAACATTATGAAGTTGTGTTCTTTGTTTATGAAACATTTGCTGCTGTTTTTCCAAATTTGCGGTAAGCTTCTGGATTTTGTCTTTTCTTATTTGTCCTGTCAGTGAGTGTAGCATAGCTCTTTCAAACGACCCTGGTGTGTTTGAAAGAGTTCGACAGTATCCAGGCTGGAGGAAGCCATTTCGAGCATTTATTGTAGATTGAGCAACTTTACACGTACTTTTTGATAATAAAATGTTATTACTGTCGCAAATTTTGTTCGCCCTGTATCTTCAAAGCAAAGGGGTTTTTTTCAAAAATCATCATAGGACAAAATATTCTTAGAATAGGACAAGGAATAACCCCTTGAATTTTTTCCGCATGTTTACCTAAATTCCTGTATATGTGTATATAAAAAGATTTTTTCCAGCTTCATCTACATTCGAGTAAGTTTGATACCTTGTACAAGTTTGTTCCTCCAGAATGCTTGCCAAAGGACTTTGGCGGCGAACTGGATTCTGTGAATGAACTATTAAGTATAGTAAATTAATTATGCTAAATAAATCTTTAAAAATTATTTCTTCTTTTTGCAGAAATTCAGAGAAGGAACATTCTGGAAAATGCTGAATATTTTGCGCAGGAAGAGCAATTAGTTGCTGATGAATCCAAGAGAGTTGGGAAATCTGCGATGG
Organism: Protaetia brevitarsis; assembly: GCA_004143645.1. Taxonomy (NCBI): domain Eukaryota; kingdom Metazoa; phylum Arthropoda; class Insecta; order Coleoptera; family Scarabaeidae; genus Protaetia; species Protaetia brevitarsis. The sequence goes on along the minus strand of RXPK01000473.1, from coordinate 134,119 downwards.
ATAAAGAGGTCTTTGGAGCTGAAAGGGAATTTTAGGAAATTATCTATAGATTAATGATTATTGTACTTCGAATGTATAAATGAAAATATATTTTAGGAATTAAAAGTCTTCTCTTCATTGTCAAGATGAATATAAAAATGAATGTATTTTGACTCCTGTGTATCATAATAAGGTTTTTTTTGGAGTATATAATATAAAAGTTTTGACACTTTTTCAATTCGAAAATTTAACTGTAATTTTCGGACACGCTGTATAATGTTTTCGAAAAATTCATTCGGTTTCGGATACTACCCTATACGGTCAACAATTCTACAAATTTCCAATTTTCTAAGTTAAATGCCTTTGCAGTTATACAAGTTCAGATGCGCTCGCCTATCTGTCAAAAAATTAAAAAAAATGCAAATATTTCAAATATGGTTGAAAATAACAACATAGTTGTTTTAACAAACTTACTTTAGATTTGAACGAGGAATCAAAAAATGTAATAATATATAGGTGTTCCATTTAAAATAACAAAGTTGACAGCCACTTCCGGTACAACCGGATGCGCTAGATTATTAAAAATATTTTAGTTCAATAGCGCAGGTCGGTTTTAGTATACTGCGAAATTTTCAGAATTTTCCAATGTATACTCTTTCGTATGTCAATCGACGCAGTTCGTCGTGAGACACCTTTGTATACAGGGTGTATCAAATAAAAAAGTAGATTTTGCTTGGGTATTAACCACACGACATATAAAGCACAAACCCGCCGAAACCGGATTTCATCATTAAAATATAAAAAAAGTAAAATTTAGAGCCAAAAATTCTTTAGTCCGGGCCTGATGCAAGGAAACGTCATATTAAGCACCCCGCTAAACGTGGTATTATGTATAAATACATTGCACTCATTTAGTATTATTCTTAATGGTATGCCGTAAGTTTATTTAACGTCATTCTGAATAAATAAAGGTCCTTGTAAAAATAGCAAAACTGAGGCATTTTAAATTTCTTCTTTTTATAAAATAAACATTCCTTTTTGTTAAGAGCATTCTACGTAAGTCTACAAAGTATTATTTTTAATATCCTGATAAGACGTTCGAGTTTCACCGGATATGCGACTTCAGTAGTTAGAAAAAACGTAAATATTTTTCTTTTGCTTTGTCGAATCGAGAGTTAGTTGTTAATAAACGGTACCACATGAATCTGAATTATTTCTTTTGGATTTACTTAATCAAATAACGCAAAATAAATTGAATCGAATTACACAGAAATAAATGTAGATACAGAAAATTTGCAAACACACCTTTTTACTATGATGTCGCGCGAAAATGAATCTATACATTCCCGCGCTTTTGCCGATGTTTGAAGTGGCTTGCACTCCAAGCGGCGATCCACACAAAACTAACAGCGGTAATGGCTGAATGATAGTGGTAAGTGAGGGTATACTAGGGACAGCATTTCGCTTGGGCACAGGTGCGGTTCTAGCCCACGGCATTCACAATAGTATATTAAAAGACAAGTTTCATTTTGACGTTTCAAAGTACGAATTCAGAGTTTAAGAAACGAGTGGCGTAGCCACGAGTTTCTTAACTGAATGAGTGCTTTAATGTCAAATGAAACGTGTCTTTTATGCTATTTTTTGCAATTAGTTTTAAAATTTCTCTTTTTGTAAAAGCAAAACGAGAAAAATTTGATAATCTAGGGAAATTTTGTGGCGGTTGTCACCAGTTGTCACCTTGGGTTGACACATTTTTGAAATTTGTTATATATTATATTACTAAAGTAACTATATTATAATATTTAATATGAGTTCTACAACTTTTTCATGCACTCCGCCTGAAATACGGCAAATTGCTGAAAAAACCATTAATAATTTACTTCCGGAGAAATCGTACACTATGTATCAAAAGCGATACAAAAATTTGAAAAATGGTGCAAAGAAAAGGAAATTCTTCATATTTCTGAGAACGTCTTACTTGCTTATTTTGAAATGCTACGTAAAGATTATAAATCGTCATCATTATGGTCGATTTATTCGATGTTAAGATCGTGTTTAAATGTACATAGAAATGTGGGTATATCAAAATATATGAAACTTCAAGCATTATTAAAACGGCTATCTAAAGGTTATCAAACAAAAAAAATCTAAAATTTTAGAAGAAGAAGATATTCATAGATTTTTGAAACAAGCCGATGATAAAATATACTTAGCTATAAAGGTTAGTGTTGATTTTATTTCGTTACTTTTTTGTAAATTCTTTATATTCTAGGTTATTTTGATAATAGGATATAATGGAGCCTGTAGGCGAGAAGAATTAATTAATATATGTGTGGAAGATCTTCAATACAATTCCGATTCCATTATAGTCAACATACCTAAAACAAAAAACAATGTACCCAGAATGTTCGCAGTGACTGATGTAAACTGCATCGAACTTATAAAAAAATATAATAATCTGCGGCCTAAAACAGTTACTCACAAACGTTTTTTCTAACTTATCGTCATGGCTGCTTAATTAATAGCCCTATCGGTATTAACACCATGGGAAATGTTCCTAAACAAATTGCCAGTTTTCTTCAGTTACCAGATCCTCATCTTTATACAGGACATTGTTTTAGAAGATCCAGTGCGACACATATAGCAAATACTGGAGGTGATATTTTAACTATAAAACGATTAGGTGGCTGGAAAAGCACGGCTGTTGCTGAAGGTTACGTTGCCTCTTCTATGAAAAATAAAATTGATGTTGGAAATATGTTTGCACAGGAAAATAATGTGAATCTACCTGGAACTTCTGGGAATGGTTCACAGTTTGAGTACTCCAACAGAAACAATATCACTATCGCAGAGAACGATAATTTTCAACAGAATGTTTCTACTGCACACGGTATCACTATCACTTCGAAAGATAATTCAAACGTTAATATAAAAATGTTTATAATAGTTGTACTATTTCAAAGATTAATTAAAAATATCAAATCTTACAATGAATTTTAATATAATAACCTCAAACTTGCTTACAAAATGTCATATTGACATCTCCATTTCTGTTGCAATGTGACCAACTTAAAATAAATCTGCTTAAATGTTCCATTTCTATTACGCAACTAGTGCTGTAATAGACCCTATTACGGCACTAGTGGAATAAATGGTATGGTTACGGCACTAATTGCAAAAAATATTTTTTTTCTCGTTAATGCTTATAGATAGACCCCCTGTGCATTAAGACTTTTTGATCGTATATGATTACAGCTGCTACATATTATTATATTTACCTCTATATCTGATACACCCTGTATTAATAAAGAAACCAAAATTCCAAGAAAAAGTCTTCACACTTGTGCACTAGTGTTCATCCCGCGCGGTTTAACTTAAACGCAATAACAATTTTAATTTAAAACTTAAAAACACCCGCGCTAACTGTATCCGCATCAATACTTGCCTACCTTGTGCTTATAAAATAAGGATATGTTTTCATATTTTTTTAGCCATAAAAAGCAAACAAATTAGCAAAGTGTGTCACGGATATAAATATTGCTAAATTATCGCAGATATTTTTTATAACGTGCCCAAATTAAACCAGTTTTTTTTCATTTTTTTTTTTGATTCGCTAAAGTATTATTTATTGCGTCATTAATTAATATACAAGTTCCTCCATTCCTTTTTAAGAAACCCATAATATTATAGTCGATCGTACAGGTAAGATGAGAAGTTGTAATTTGGTTTATTAACAAAAAAAGAGCACACTCAAATAATAAAAAAAAAAACTATTGTGCAACATCATTGGGTGCAGTGTTAAAAGAAAATATTTATAGAAAAAGAAATAATATGAGAAACACAGCGGAAGAAGAATATGTGAAAAATAAGGAATTGAAGAAGGAAGATATAAGAATACTGGAAGAATGGATGCAGAAGCAGCCGCACTTGCCAGTTATTTCCGGTAATTATTTATAGATAGAATAAGATTTCATTTAAGATTCCTATGGTTGTTTCGATAGTTGAAATAAATAATACAAAGTCGTTTTTCTACAATTCTATTAACTACAACTCTCTCTATTAACAGACAACAAAGAGTATAAAGGGCTTAGTTAAGCATTAAAAATCTAAACTTCAAAAACCACGTGAAAATAAACGAACGATATTTTAACATTAAAATTTTTGATTCAGAATGTCGCTGCGTCTAGCTTTTGTGACAATTTATACACATGTTGTATAAAAAACAATACTGCATGTTTTTCGTTTTTTAAAGCAAATGAAACAACTTTCTCTAACATATTTTCAATTTTTTTTTTGTTAAGGGTTATATAGGTTCAAAAGGCATTTCAAAATTATTTTGAAGCATACAGGGTGACTCAAAGAAAAGTTACACACCAAAGTTGTGAAAAATTAAATGGAACACCTGTATATTATGACATATTTTGATAGTACAGACTAAATAAAGACAAATTGGTGTTAGGTTTCTTATGTCTAACTCAACTCGTTTACGAGATAATTAACTATTCTTGAAAATGTAGACCGAAAATTTAAGAAGCATGACTGTCATGCATATTTAAGTTAGATATTTTAAACTGTATTTATTTTTTAACTAAAGCATTAGACTTGATAATAAAATAAAAGTAATGGCAAAAAAATATATACAGGGTGAACAAAAACATACTTTTAACCTTCGGTATCTTTAAAGGTAAGTAACTTTGTTATTTTAATTGGAACACCCTGTATTTATTACCTTATTTAGATTCTAATTTTAACGATCTTTATGATTGTATTAATGCTTCCTATACCTATCTGTTATAGTTTCTTAGTAATTTAGAATTTTCTTTTTCAAATATTAATTCCTAGCCATTATTTTTTTTGTTAAGTAGGCTTGGACAAAACTGCTGTTATTATTCAACATAGATAGACGATATTTATCAGCCTAACTCTTCAACAGGGTTTTCCTACATCCTAATTAAAAATCATTACACTGTAAAAAAAAGTTGCAGTAAAATTACATGTAAAACCGTTGGTAACAAAGTTGCCTACAATTTTACAGGTAAATTTGCTTCATAAGGTCAAATTTCTACCATCTAGTAAATTTCACATGCTGATGTGTTTTTCAAAGATTGTACTATAAAATTCGTATGTAATATTTATATGAACTCTATATTTACCGAACACTGAAGTAATTTTCATATGTATTTTTATAAAGAGAGCAAGCAACTTACCTAATTCTTTTATAGCACCTAATAGGTCATACTGAATCGCTCAACCGGGGATCAAGAATGAACACGCTTACGCGAAACCTACGATTGTTTGTGACGTACATGATATCATTGAGCCAATAATAAGTTCGACAAACGAATAGAATTACCTACGCGCACAGATAAATAATCCAATAACCAATCACATTGCGGCGTATGGATTTCGTTTTTTCCATGATATCTATAGTTTTACCCGAAAATTAAAGTAAAAACGAATAAATATAAAAGATCTTCATATTTTTACAGCAAAATTAATAGTTCACTAGTAAAATTACTTTTAAAGTGCACTAAATACCCCAAAAAAATGTCAATTTTACACTTTTAAGTAAATTTTGAGAGTAAATACAAAATTGTACATGTTTTTTTCCTGTATTTTCCTTTTGAATTTTTGTTACATCTTAAACTTACATGAAAAAGCTATAAATTTTACCGAAATTTCTTTTTCCATGTTAAATATCCTAGAAAAAACATGTAAAACAAAATTTACATGATTTATTGTGGTAAATTCACAACGTTATTACATGTAATATTCCTGATTTACCATGGCAAAATTACTGTAATTTTTTACAGTATAAGATTAAGATTAGATATATAATTTTATTAGAAAGTGTGTGAACGTCAATATTTTGACAAAATTGCAAATATCTCAAAAACGATTAGCTTTAGGAATGGGAAACATTAATACAAATTCATCAAAAATGATGCGAGCAATACAATGGACCCATAAAAATTGCACCATCCTATTTAAAATAAGAGAGTTGATATCGACACCCTGTATACCGAAAGCGCTAGAAGGTTGAAAATATTTTCTTTAAATAGATCATAGTGGGCCATGACTATTTTGCAAGTTTCAAACACAGATTCCTATTAGAAGTTCGAAAAATCTAATGACCTAATGCTTACGTTTTACAAGGATCATTACAAAATGATATAATTTCTTCGTATAAGTTCGTAACATGTTCGTATTTCGGACGATAGCACACGAACTTCAATCATTGTATTGGCCCCCGCCTGTGACGTATGCACCAGCCGCCACTGCATTGTACTAACATTGAACGTGTTTTGCTTGTTTAAATATTATTACCTATAATTTATTTGTATGGATTTTAAGTTAACATTAAACACGTAGTTTGATGCGGTGCAGTTTAAACATAATACGTATACATTAAAAGAATGGATAAATTGGATAAAGTGACCGCAGAATATGTGCGTAATAAGGAGTTGACAAAACAAGACGTAGAAGTGATTAAAAAATGGATAGAGAAACAGCCGCATTTGCCAACTATTTCAGGTAATTTATATATGTAAAAAAAAAGGAATTTTTTAGGGTATCAACAGTTAGCTTAAATGGAATGCGAATTTATAATAAGTTGGTGAAGGTCAACTTAACGTACAAAACATTACATGTTGTCTTACATCACCGTTTCATCGAACTTCCGAGGAGAGTCCATCAGATGTTGAACTCTTTTATTTTGAATTGATATATTTTACTTATTTTATATGGAAACTGCATTACTTCAGTTGACATCAGTCATTACATGTTGTAATAATAATTTTAGTGTTTTTTAAAAAGTATTCGGAGAGGAAATATTAAAAAGAAAATAACACCAAGCATTTTAAAGAATGCAGTATACAGGGTGATTCAAATTAAGTGCGCACCATTGCTATCTCTGTTATTATTGATTCTAAAAAGTAGGTTAAATTAGCAAAGTATTAGGGTTTTTTTTTAAATGATTGATTAATATGCAATATTCGAAAAAAACAACTGAATGACGCATTTTTGACATTTATATTTTTTTCTAAATTGAACACTCTGTATATTGTTAAAAAAATTAAAGATATTTTAATTTATGATACAAAAGTATCGATACAATACTGTCTTAAAACCAATAATAAAGAAGTTATGATGATTTTTATTTTGTAAAATGTATAGAGCAGTATAAAGAATCAACTTTTAACAAAACAGATACATGTCTGTGTGGTTGATGTTTTATTTTAACATATTACATCTTAAAATAATGTCATTGAAATTAAATTGAAAAGGAAAAAGTAAATGCATAATTTATAAATACAGCTCAAAGGTATCACCTTCATTCTCAATACATTTTCGTGATGCCGCTTGAGTACACTCTGGGTAGCTCTTAAGATTGTCCTTCCATCCAATTGGCGGAAAACCTCCCTAATCTTATTTTGCAATTCGTTCACGTTGTTGTACCGGGTTCTGTATATCTGATCTTTTAAATATCCCAAAGAAAGAAGTCTAAAGGTGAAAGGTTAGGAGAGCGTGCTGGCCATCGAATTGGCCCGTTTGTACCAATCCACTTATCGGCAAAGATGATGTCCAGATAGTTGTGAACTATGCGGCAGTTGTGTGCCGGAGCACCGTCCTGCTGAAAGTACAAATTTGGCGCATCAAGTAATTGGCGTTATCAAGGAAATCCTCTAGAACGGTACGAATAAATTCCAGATATCTCTCTCCTGTCAATGTACCATTGTAGAACACTGAACCAAGGACTATCGAACCAATTAATCCGCACCAGACATTAAAACTAAATCGAACTTGTGCAGCATGTGGACGCATTATTAATAAATTTTCTTGCCACCAGTAGTGTTCATTCTTCTTATTAAACTATTCTAGTCTATTGGAGAAATTTGTTTCATCACTCCATAAAATACATTGTGCTCCATTCAAATTTTCATCGCAAAAATTAACAAACCATTCACAGAAAGTCAACCTCCTGTTCGAATCTCCTGGTTGCAATGTTTGTGAGGTTCGATACTTAAATGGGATATACTTATGCTCTTTTAAAATTATCTGAACTGACACGTAACTTAAACCCAATTCCTTAGTAGCATCTCTAATGGAAAATAAGTTTCTAGTTTTTATAAGTACTACACGATTCAAGATGCGTGTTATTACAATATAATTAAGTAAAAATAAGTAAAAACTTACGTGGAAACAATTACAATCGTATAGGTGGCTTAAAATGTATATGACATCTTAAAATTTAAAAAGGTAGGAGTTAGTTGATTGTGTTTGCATTTTACAAGGAAAGTCATTCTATTCTTATTATTACTTAAGGGCTTATGTTCTTTCAATAAATTTTCTAGTCAACTTAGTAATAGCTTCCCCTTGTTTCATTTTAAGGATGCAAAAATCGATATCTATATTTTCATCCATGAAACGAAGAGTGGCGTTTTCAACACTTATTATGGCTGTTTTTTTATTATTAATTTCTTTTATTTCTTCAACTGAAACGTTTGTATGTAGTTAGTTGTCAAAACGACCATTAGGTTTGGGTATAACATAACCTGCACCACACACACGCCACACAATAAGTCAACTTATGGTTATTTGCAGAATTAACCTCTCGAAAGTGCAAAGATTAGCATGTGTATGCATAATGGGGGCTATGAGAACCTGCCCAACAGCAGCTATCGAAGTAGTATTGGATCTTGCCCACCTCCATATTGTAGTAGAGGGCGTGGCAAAAAGAATCACACTTAGAATGGTCAAGGAAGGAACGATTAGGCATAGGCCTCAATCTCCTGACGGTGATCAAACCTAGGATATGCCCTGGGATGATATGTTAAAAAAATTCAGCTTTGTGAAGGAATTCATCATAAAGCTCAGTAACAGGAGTGAGTGGGATCATAACACCATCTTGAACTTGAATAGAAATGTCATCAAATGTTATACTGATGGCTCCAAAACGGCAGAAGGAACTGGAATAGGAATATATGGGCCTAGAACCATATATTTCGAAAGCTTGGGAAAATATCCAAGTATATTTCAGGCGGAAATACACGCTATTGAAAGATGTGTTCAGTTTAATATGGATAGAAATTATCGAAAGCAGGAGATTATCATCATGTCTGATAGTCAAGCAGCCATCAAGGCGCCGAACTCATATGAAATCAGTTCCAAGATGGTCTGGGAGTGCCTAGCGAAATTAAATGAGCTGGCAAAAGAAATAAAGTAACCCTCCTGTGGGTTCCGGGTCATACAGGAGTGGAAGGAAACGAAATAACGGATAACCTCGCAAAAAAGGGGCTGGAATGCCTTTTGTATAGAAGTTTAAAATAGAAATGGAGCAGAGAAAATCCAGTTACTGGGAGAATCTCCAGCGAATGAGTCAAAGTAAAATTCTTCTGGGAACTTATAACCAGAAGAGATTTACAGAATGCATCAACCTGAGTAAGAACATTGTTCGCATATTTACAGGAATACTTTCAAGCCATTGTAGACTGAAAGGACACCTGAATAAGCTTGGATTGGAAAAGCAATCTGAATGTAGACTTTGTGGGGAACAGGATGAAACACCCATCCACCTCCTCTCAAACTGCGCAGCACTGTGCTACTCGAGGGCGATGCACCTGGGAGCATGTGAAATCGAAGAGGGAGACTTACCTAGACTGGGGTCCTCTGACATCTTACACTTTCTGAAAGGAATAGGATTGGAAGGCCAGCTGTAAAGCAGCAAGAATAGGGGACACAACAGATCTTTTAGGTCGCAGTGTAACATCACCCTTCTATCTATCTACATCTATCTACATCTACGGCTATTTGCACCGCTTATACTTAAGTTTAACTTAAGACTTAAGTAGATCCTAAACTATGAATTCGTTTTGCACCGCTGTTTAAGCACTAGTTAAGTGTTACTCAAAATAAGCCGAAGATTTGCCCGGCTTAAGGTCCAGTTAGCCTCACTTTTGATTTCAAATGACAAGTATTGCGGCAAGTGAAAGAAGACTTTTATTTGTTGTATTACGGTGTTATTGTTGTGGAGATATTTATTATTTGTACATTTTTGGAACAAAATGGCACGTAATATCTTAATAAATAACATTATGTTTGAAGATGATGATGAACTGGACGAGTTAAATACAATAATATAGTTAAGTATATCTGTTATTTTCTGCCACGCATTGTCTTTATCACGCCACATTTGTGAATTTGTCTTTTTATTTTCTATAATGTCTTTAAATTTATGCAATATGTTAAAATATAATGTCTTTTCATTTACCGAAAAAATTGGAGCTCTTCTTCTTTTACTTTTCATACCAAATAAATATACTATATACTCGTTAAGCAACACAAATCCACACAAAATACAACAACAATAAGACATAAATAATAATGAAAACTCGTATCAAAAATTCAAAGTAAAGATTCTCCTTCTTTCTGGGTGCTTCTGTCAAAAACTGTTCGTTACATTGGTTACAAGTCATTTTTCACACTGTCTGACACTGTTGCCATCCGTTTTCAATATTTAACTAAGCTTTATTCATAGTTTCGGCGGTGCAAAACATATTCACCATAAGGTTCACCTCAAGCTGAGCCTCTACTTAACTAAGTTTACTGTTAGGGAAAACCGGTGCAAATAACTGTTATACTGCCAACTTAAGTTTAAAAAGGAAAAAAACCATGACCATCTAGACTTCTAGAGAGTAAGAATATTTGCCCACATGGTATTTTGTTTTGATGCATCTACGCCACTGTACTTAACTTAGCTTTCTGTTTCGTTTTTCAGAATTCCAAATAATCTTGTTCCTGCACAGTTGTTATTATCGTCTGGAACCGACTAAAGCTTGCATAGAAAGTTTCTATACAGCCAGGGCACATTGTCCAGAATTTTTCCAAAACCGTAATCCACGCATTTGCGGCAACGATGTATTCGATCCGTAATTATAAATAATAAAAGTTACTATTATCGTCGTTGTCCAAATGGGGTACAGCACATTTACAACCCTATAAACTTCCATATAGCTTTCTTGGAGAAGGCTGGCTTGGTTTATCGAGGTAGAACCTTTGAGATACATATATACATGATTTGCATCAACAATGCTGTACCTAATTTGGGCACTGATGTCATTTGCGGATCACGACAAGATCTGTTTTTGTAGCGTCTATATTTTTTAGGATGTTGATGATGCATTTACCGCGTGCCACCCCGGAGGGGTACCAGATTGTTTTCCTTAAATTCATAAATCTGGATGCCAGCCGATTCACCCTGCCAAACGCTTTCAAATCGCTAGACATGGGGGCCATGTTAAGTTTACATGTGAATGGCACGGCACCTGGTCATATTCTATTGATAGATTTGAAGGGGATGGCTTTCGGACACCTAACTAAATTTAACCCTAGTTACATCATGAAATTTTTCTTCTATCTGCAGGTAATGCTTTTTTAAAATTTTATTTCAATGTAATGGGTATCTACTTATGGTGCCCCGTTCACCAGATGTAAACCCAGTGGCGGCTCGTGGTCGGAAACGTAGGGTGTTCACAAAATCAAGAACATGCAAATTTTTAACTAAAATCCTATCATTTTTTGCGTACATGTCCTTCTTAAATTTTCTTGTAAAGTCTCTAAATTTGCCCTTTGTAGTTTGCGTCAAATTAAGTTCTGGTTTTGGTCTGCCCATACTTTTAACTTGAATTTTTTGTTCATAACTGAACGAATTAAAATTGTCTTTCAAATATTGCACAGCAAAAACTGTTCGCATCCATAGTTCTTACTTATATATTGTTTAGTGTTTACTTACAATACTACTTTGTTTGTTTTGTGTGCATTTCATTATCTTTTTTACGTACTGTATATTTCATTTCATTACTTTTTTACGTACTATATATATATTTCTTTTTTGTTTGTAGGCTGCACCAAAGCGCATTAGTGGCGGCTTTGCTTTGTCGGCTTTAACAGAGGGATTTAACGATGCGGCGTAGTTTTTAACTGCGGCTGCGCTGTTGCCAATTTATTTTTGTTTTTCTAAAAAACTCAATTATTATTTGTATCTTTGAGGGAAATGTACGTTTTTTGGGAACAGTTAAAGATTTACGAGTTTAAGTTTGTGATTTTATGTGCGTGGGTTTAATAAACGTATTGCCGTAGATGAAGTACCTCAAACGAAAATTTAAATCAGTGTTTTAAATAAAATAGATAGTTTTTTTTTAACAAATACATTGGCTAATTTCCTTTTTTTTTACAAAGTTAAATTTAAGATATTTATAAATTAACACTAAGTATTTAAATTGTTACAACCATGATTATTGTGTTAATTATATCAACTTTTATCATCTACAATTCTTTGAAATTCTTTTTATACCTAAAACTAAAATATAAAATTAAATTTAATACAGACCTGTATTAATTACTCATCTAAACTGCACGAGTGTGATTAAACATTGAGCACTGGCTTAATATCAGCAATAAATTAATAGATTAATATATTAAAATTTTTAAATTCCAAGCAAAAGAAAATAACACATGTGAGCCACTCCGATATCTATATCATTACCGGCTCTCTCGCGCGCACGTACGAAGCAGAGAGCCAGAAAACAAACAAAAAACCTGGAAACAAATCCGTCCAATACGGAAAGATATAGCAATAGTAAAATAAATAATATAATGTTATATATAGTCACGAAAATTCTGTTAAAACTTAAAATATAAAGAAATACACTGTTATCCTAAAATATCAAAACAACTTTCAAATGAAAATAACATTAAATTAAGAAATTTATTCAGATAATTGTTTTTTTTTTTAAATAAAAAACTATAGCAGTATGTTATTTAATAAATTAAAATGATTACGCACTCTTGGTTTCATTATAAAACTGTCACCAACAAACAGTATTAGTTCTTATGGTTGTTACCACCTGTGAGTGGCGAGTCATTCATAAATAAAACATATATAATATAGTTTATCCGTAAAACACGATATCTGAACGTTGATATCGATTGATTTGTTAACGTGACCCGAGAACGCAACGAAAGCGAGCACAGGAGCACACTCAATTTGTGCACCGTTCATATGGAATCTGCCGTATCCCTCCCCACCTCCGTTACGTCCTTTATGCGGCTAGGCATTGGATAAAATCGACATAGTCCCGCCTACTCGGCGCACGTGCTCCGTCGTCGGTCGCTTGCTCGCGATGTACATACATATGTATAGAAAGGAACGTCGCGTCGTTTATTCGTTTTGCTAATTATTCGTTATATTTCATAAATATATTAAGATCGAGTAATAGATTTTATTAGTTTGTAATCGACGATTTGTTTAGGGGGTTCACGTGCTCATGTGCTCCTATACAGAAACCGCCACTGTGTAAACCCCATTGAACACTAGGCTATTGCTTCTAGGTGCAACATTTCTAATGACACTAAATCTATTTAAGCTTATTGCCAACTATTCTACTTTGTTGATCTTTAATATTAAATTTTCTAGAGTGTTTCAAGACCGTTATATATTACTTTAATTCTGTGTTTGTCTCACAATTATTAGTTTGTTTTCTTTTTTCTTCGTATTAAAGGAAGCTTTACCTTTCCGCTTGAAAGGATTTTACTACTTCAATATACCACCTTTTATGGATAAAATCATGGCCATGCTGAAACCCTACCTAAAGAGCGATCTATTGAATGTGGTAAATGATGAAGAGGTAAACAAATGCATCAGAAACGTGTTTCAGCCATTTCTCAAATTTTAGCTTCAACTTTTTACCGATAACATGGATGACCTATACAAATTGGTTCCGCAAGAGTGTTTTCCATCCGATTATGGTGGCCAAGCTCCATCTGTCAGCGAATTAATAGGTAAACAATAGCTAGTTTGCCTAGTTATATCCCAGGTAGCAGAATGACGTAAAATGACGTCTATTAGACGTAGATATTAGGTTTAATACGTGATATCAACGTTTATTAAACGTCATTTTACGTCACTTTGCTACCTGGGATCTTAATTGAGTTGAAGTGTAATGTAATGATGAAGAGTATATTATTCAATCAATAACACAAATAATTGGCCCAAACTTTGGACTTAAGCATAATTGGCTATTATCTCTTTAGAAAAAACAATTTCATGGCCAACTTTGATATTTTAAATAGAAACCTATATTTTTTAGTGCAAATTTAGGTTCTACTAGGAATTTTAACTCATATTGTTGTAGTCTATATAAAAAATGTATGAAAATGTTTTTTTACTGTTTCTTTTCATTCATGGCCCATATATTTTATCATTTTCGATGCTATACTGTCTTTTCTTTTCTAGAAATACGTAAGCAAATTTACTTTGAAAACGAGCAGTTCTTCGTCGATGGTGAAAAGGAGATAGCTGACGAGTCCAAAAGAGTGGGAAAACTAAGGCATGGTCAAGAGGTTTTCGGTATGGATGGTACATTCAAGAAATTAGAAATTGATTAGTGTCTGTGGCAGCGCACAGAAATAAATATTTGTCGAATATTTTTGTATTAAATGAATAAATTTGCTGGGAAATTTTAATCTTTTATTTTCTAATATCTTCAAATACCCTACATCAGAATGTTTAGAATTTTCAAATCTTTACTTCTTTTTTAATTATATTTTTTTTAATTTTGCTGTATAATGAACTTATATGATTGATTTTATGATCATATAACCTAAGAAATTATAAAATAAAATATAATAAAAATTAATAATACTAGTTAATTAAAGATAAAATCAATTTGTGGCATAGTTTGGAATTTGGAATCGTATATTTAACAAAAGGTTTTAGACAATTTAAACGTCTATATTCGTCTCGCAAATTTCCATGTTTTAAAAATCAGCGATCGATTTTGTGATTTTAATAAATTACATAATCAGAAGCTACATCCTAATTAACAACTAAAACTAATAATACTAGTAATTTTTTGTCGTCCAACGATTACTCCATGACAAGGACACAAAAATACAAAAAATATAATTTAACAAGCTATGATAATATGTATAGATAAATTAGTACAATTATATACAAGATAAACAGAGAGTGAAAATCTCAATGTTAATTAAACTATAAAAAAACATAAGCGTAATTTATATTCATACACACAAACTGTTTCAGGTAGTCTTGAATTTCTCTTATAAATTATGATATTCCGCTCTCTTGAAATGGGGGTATCGATTAAATAGTATACAGGGTGTATCAGATATAGAGGTAAATATAATAATATGTAGCAGCTATAATCGTATACGATTAAAAAGTCTTAATGCACAGGGGGTCTATCTGTAAGCATTAACGAGAAAAAAATATTTTATAAATGTCGTGGGCTATATCCTATCTTTAAAGTTATCATATAAATTAATGATCCAATTGTATTTGTTATTAATTTCATCACACATCGTCTCGACGATAAATTTTTTTAACAGAAGTGGATAACTATACAGGGGTATCAAATAAAAAAGTAAATTTGCTTGAGTGTTGACTACCGACATATAAAGCACAAATCCACCGAAACCCGATTTCATCATTTAAAGAATAAAAAAAGTAAAATTTAGAGCCAAAATTCTTTAGTCCGGGCTGATGCAAGGAAACGTCATATTAAGCACCCACTAAACGTGGTATTATGTATAAATACATTGCACTCATTTAGTATTATTCTTAATGGTATAAAAGTAAAGTGGTAAAAGTTCATTTAACGTCATTCTGAATAAATAAAGGCCAATCGGCCAGTGTGCCCTTGTAAAAAATCAAAACTGAGACATTTTAAATTTCCTTCTTTTTATAAAATAACTATTCCTTTTTGTTAAGAGCATTCTACGTAAGTCTACAAAGTATTATTTTAAATATCCTTATAAGACGTTCGAGTTTCACCGGATATGCAACTTCAGTAGTTACAAAAAACGTAAATATTTGCTTTTGCTTTGTCGTATCGAGAGTTAGTTGTTAATAACGGTACACAATGAACCTGAGTTATTTCTTTTGAATTTATTTAATCATATACCGCAAAATGAATTGAATCGAATTACACAGAAATAAATGTAGATAACAGAAAATTTGCAAAGACGCCTTTTTACTATGATATCGCGCGAAATGAATCTATACATTCCCGCGCTATTTGCCGATACATCAAGCTTCGTTTTCTTTATATGAATCATGATGGTTCTGAAAAGGATCGTTTTTTCGAGACGGGAAAAATTTTAAATAAAAATGTTCGAAGTGGCTTGCACTGCCAAGCGGCGATCCACACAAAACTAACAGCGGTAATGGCTGAATGAATAGTGGTATTGGGGGACGGACAGCATTTAGGTTGGGCACAGGTGCGGCTCTAGCCCACGGCATTTAAAAATATTTTTTTCTCGTTAATGCTTACAGATAGACCCCCTGTGCATTAAGACTTTTTGATTGTATAATAATTACAGCTGCTACATATTATTATATTTACCTCTATATCTCATACACTGTATTTTTAATTCAAATAAACATTACAGAGAAACTGACAATATTTCCTATTCGGGTAATGAAGCGAAACACTCAACAATTTTCTTCACTTTCTTATGCAAGAAATAAACTACAATTTTTGAACAATGGATAATTATCATAGATTGCATTTTTAAAATACATTATTAATATAGAAATCCGTTAAATCTATTATTTATAAAATAGAGGATCACTTCATTTCCTAATGAAAAAAGACAGAAATTAATTTTTTTATTTCAAGAAAATACAGTGAAATAAATTACGGTAGCTGTAAATATAACATAATAAACATTCAGAAATAACAGAATCAAGCAATTGAATCGTCAACTTCTCCTTCTGTATGTATCTCTACTATATGCGATGATGTTTTTATACCTCCATAATACTTTAAGCATATCGATATAGGTAAACAAACAAAACTTTCGTCACAAGTATTCAAAAGATAACAGTAGAGACAGAATTGGCACTTCCCGCTCTCGTCCGTTTTTCGAATCGTAGTAAGAATGAGCGTGGCCGGTCATAAATAAATCGTATTGCGCAGCACGTGAATCGTGTACGATCGTGCATTTCATTCAAGAAATATTTGGCGGGGTGTTTATAGCAGCACGTATGTATGTGTATGTATCAGATCACGATAAATTAAAATACCACGTTTAGGCGCTTATGTATGTCGCTATGATGTTCACCCCCATTTTATTTTTAAAATTTCGTTTGTCTCTGATCTCTTATTTGTGATTCTTGGTTTACGTGTACGGTGTATTAGCCACACATTTATAATTATTTTTTTTCATAGACAGTTTATTAACGTTTTTGTGTTCAGTTTTAAGTGATCATTCATTAAGTATATTAATATAATCAATTGTAAACACTTAAATGTCAAAAATACTTGACAACTATGGGGACTAATAAACCAAAATACTATGAAAGGTGCTTTAAGTATGAAGTGGCATTTCAATGTTTACAGTAAAAGTACCCCGAGAGATCAACATTAATTATTTTGTTTTATTAAAGGTTGTAATGTAAGCATACATGCATAGCAATCATTGGTGATGTTGGATGATGGAACCAGAGGAATTTGGATCAACCTACCTACATTGGTTACAATCGTTGGGCATACTCCAACTGCAAGAATAAGTGGCGAGAAATAAATAACAAATTTAAGTTTTTTTCGCAAAATTCGTTTGCGATAACATTTGTGGATATTTGATATGGAAATGTTTAAATGTTTTACAATTGTGATGTTTGTGAAGGTTTTCTCCAGCAACACGATCAGTTACGACGATTCCAACGTTAGTTTTTGCCATTTAAAGGCATGTGAACATGCGAATAAGCAGAAATTTTGGAAAATAAAAACACCTTTCTTTTATGTTATAATTATTAGAGGAAAATATTTTTTAATACTTTTGAATTAGTGTCACCACAATGAAGTGTTTGGAAAAATTCATAGCACAGTCAGTTCTATTAGATTTTGAACATCCATGTCAAGAATGCGATTATGTTTACACATTGAAGTTTCTGATTTCAAAGATGTTGGGTTCAGGGTACACATTAAATAGAAGCACGTGTGAAATCGGCAGAAAAAGTGAGACAAAATGGAGTGAGAAAGTCAGAAAGCCATATAACTTCAATAAAGTTGTCAATTATATCAATATGTAAATAATTTTCGACTTGGCTACCTTTCGTTGCTAGAATAATTGTTGACCAGTACATTTGTATGTAATCTCTAATGAAAACTTTCTGTTTGTAATATTTTTCATTGTCTATATTGTAGGCATAGCAAATATAAACCTATTCACTATCTTATGTCTTTCATATTAACTGATTTCTCTTACCTGGAAATTAACTGGCAAAAAGCCCAATCAAAATGTCCAGTATATCGTGTATGCATTGGTGTTATAATGAAAGCGCTTTCTAATCCAGACAATGCATATTTTTTCTGAGAAGCAGACTTAATAAAATTCACATTATTTTGTAAAAATTATTGGAGAACGACGTTTCCATATTGAGGTAATTCCATTTAGTTAAGTATATAATTAAATTACAGCATAGAAAATTTAACAGTTCGTATTTTTTCAATAGATTAAGTGCTATCAACTAGGTATATCACTAAATTTCAAATAAAAAATGCCACTATAAATAAAGTGGCTTATTTTATGCAATTTTATAATTTTGAATATATTAGGAAATTTTTGCATCAGGTAAATAAATTCACTTCTACACTTTTATAATGTTTACTTACAGTTGCGTTATTATATATAGGTTATAGTATCAATAATAACGAAATGTCAATTTATTAAAACATTCTACAAAAAAATTGGTTATATGCACATTGCATGTTTATAATTCACAGCTAATATTCTTACAGCGACTCTTTCTCTTGCACTACTAAAATTTCGACGCAATTCAATAATAAATATATGATATAACTCTGACATAACCTCCGCATATAAAGCATAGAGATCAATTTTTAAATGTTCCTACATTTATCCGATAGACGCATAGGATGCGCGTGGCCGTGCACTCCGTAGCATCAATGTGATCAAGGTCATTAAATATGGAGCGAAGAATTCATTCATAAAAAGGGTTTGGTCATTACTCATATATATTTCTATAGCTGTGCTTTCGTCAGAAAAAAAAGAAAACGTTATCGAATTTAGGATTCAATCCGTAGGCAATCGAAACCTTTCCTAATTTAAGCGTTCGTATAAGCTAGCAGCGACCGTGAGCACGTTTGAAATTATGTTATGTTATTTTAGGACCAAATTATCCACTTGAAAATACGTTATATACGTATAGATGTAAGAAAGAAGGTCTATCAGCGTAATTAAGAGCACTCCGGGAATAAGGCCACTCCCAAGGAAGAAATTTTGATATCGCTTTCAGAGCGTTTCGTAAATATGCAATTTTTAAAAGTCTTTATATAAGAACTTACTAGGCCACTTTTTGACGCAGAATTTAATGCTCTCATTTTTTGTTTTTTTTAAATCGTATTTTTTGAGATATTATCAGACTTGTGTTTTTTTATATGGAACACCCAATAAATTTTTATATATTCAAAAGCACACAAAATTACCTTTACATAATACATCCACACTTGATATTTAATTTAATCAGTTCTTGAAATATCCTGATTTTCTATTTGCAATTTTCACAGTATTTGAAGATGGCTATGGATGGTGGTGGATAAGCAAATGCAAGTTTTAACAAGACGGGCAAAAAATGTTTTTACATTAAAATGTTGTTACAAATCACAATTCAACAAACTAATTAAAGAAACCATTAATAGCGTTACTGATACGATAGCTATAATTAAGAAGGTTCATTGTGTAAACATTCATAATGTATTAAAAAGTTGAAATTAATCATGGTTAGACCTAAAATACGCTGTAAAATTTTTACATATTTGAACGAAATTTTTACTATATACGTCAAAAAAAAATCCTAAACATTATAAATTATGGCAAGTCTTCGCATTGTTCACCGTTCAGTATATCATTCATAGCCATCTTAAAATACTGTGAACTTGCAAAAAAAGTCAAATAATTTAAAAACTGTTTAAATAAAATATCAAGTGTATTATATCACGTTAAAGGTAATTTTATGTGCTTTAGAAGAGTGTAAAAATTTATAAGGTGTTCCATATAAAAAAACACAAGTCTTGATAATATCTCAAAAAATACAAGTTAAAAAAACAAAAACCGGAACTGGCTGGTTAGAAGTTTTCCGGCTTAACGAAATTCCTCAGTTTTAAAAATTTGGGGTTTGCAACAATTTGGCACTTACTTTCTTTCTAAAATATTTTCGCCTTTTTTGCACTTCCGGTTAACCGGAAGTCGTCACGAACTTTGTTATTTTAAATGGAACACCCTATATATTATTATATTTTTGAATTTACCATAAAATTCTATGACGATTACCATTAGGGTATCTTATACCTATCTTCAACTGTTTCTAAGATATTACGATTTTTGTTAAAATTTTGACATTTACATTGTTGTATGTAATTGATTAATTCTCACTTGACTTAAGTGTCAGAACTCTCCGACTTTGAAATCAACAAGTACTAGCATTGTTTTACCAAAACGTAGAAAAAAAAATTCTGTGACATTATACAGGGTGTTTAAAAATTAGTGACATGTCCAAGAATTTTGAATGTTGCAAAACTTAATTTTTTCACATAGAACACCCTGTACATTTTTCTATTTTTGGATGTACAATTAAATTCTATACCGATTTGCTGTAGCATTCCCTATACCTATCTTCAGTAGTTTTCTTTTAAATTACTCGCTTTGTTTATTACCGCTTTCAAATGGCCGAATAATTTCTATCTGGTGGGCCATGACATTAACATCACAACAATTTATTATTATTAGTAAGTATTTTTGTTATAATCATTGTTTGTTACACGCCCCGTGTTCAGATCGATGAATATTATTGTGGAACTTATGAATTAGATAATGAAAAGTATTGGAGGAGCTTATTCTAACCTAGATACTATAGATTTATTTTAGATTCACTGAGAATGCAGGAAGAACTTATAGAGAATTCAATGTAATTAAAGGAATTTATTGGTTGTTAATATATCTAACGGAATCCAGAAAATTTTGAAATGATTTCTCTTAATAGCTTGGTTTCAAATTAAGGGAAATTGCATAAACGATAACGACGACAACATAACAAAAATTGTTTCACTAAAACGTAGTGTGCTTGTCAGACAAATGTTTTAAAATTTTTGATATATTAAAGTATTTTCAAAATTATAAAAGTTTTTATGAAGAATATTTAGATACATGCTTACTTAACAAATGCAATTTACAAGCAGCATAAACTTGAACCATGACATAAAGCATCAAAAAAAAAATGCTCAACGTGAACTCCGTTTACATCTAAGCATTTTATTATTCGACGTCTTAATGTGTCGCCTTATACTTCTTCTCACTTCAACTGGGTCTAATTCATCAAACGTTCTCGTCACACGAATCATTAAATCTTGCTTGGTAGTACCGAAAGTTGCGTACAGTGTGTAATCTGTGTAATGTATTATTTCAAAGTTGTCTGAATTTTATTAGATATATTAGCCGAAAATAAATTCCTATAATTACCGTAAATTCTCTATAAGTTCATCCTGCATTCTCAGTGAATGTAAAATAAATTTAAAATATCCAGGTTAAAATAAGTTCCTTCAATATTTTTCATTATCTAATTCATAAGTTCCATAATAATATTCATCCATCTGAACACGCGACGTGTAACAAACAATGATTATAACAATAATACTTACTAATAATAATAAATTGTTGTGATGTTAATGTCATGGGCCACCAGATAGAAATTATTCGGCCATTTGAAAGCGGTAATAAACAAAACGAGTAATTTAAAAGAAAACTACTGAAGATGGGTATAGGGAATGCTACAGCAAATCGGCATAGAATTTAATTGTACATCCAAAAACAGAAAAATGTACAGGGTGTTCTATTTAAAAAAATTAAGTTTTGCAACATTCAAAATTCTTGGATATGTCACTAATTTTTAAACACCCTGTATAATGTCACAGAATTTTTTTCTACGTTTTGGTAAAACAATGCTAGTACTTGTGGATTTCAAAGTCGGAGATTTCTGACACTTAAGTCAAGTGAGAATTAATCAAATTACATACAACAATGTAAATGTCAAAATTTTAACAAAAATCGTAATATCTTAGAAACAGTTGAAGATAGGTATAAGATACCCTAATGGTAATCGTCATAGAATTTTATGGTAAATTCAAAAATATAATAATATATACGGTGTTCCATTTAAAATAACAAAGTTCGTGACGACTTCCGGTTAACCGGAAATGCAAAAAAGGTGAAAATATTTTAGAAAAAAAGTAAGTGCCAAATTGTTGCAAACCCCAAATTTTTAAAACTGAGAAATTTCGTTAAGCCGGAAAACTTCTAACCAGCCAGTTCCGTGGAAAACCTTGTATAAATCAAGCATTTTTATAAATTAAAAAGTTACAAGGGCTTTTAAAACTTGCATATTTTACGAAAACGCTCTGTATCTCTTATATTATGGAAGATATAAAAATACGGATTTCACTAATCCATTTTTCTTTAAAATCGAGCTCCAGAAGCATAGGTCAGATTTTGTCTAATTCCTTTAGAAATATAAGTTCCCTATTAAAAGTGTCGAATTTGGCCCCCCCTGTACATATTACAGAAGCAAAGATTTTAAAATTAATCGTATCCATATTTGCGATTATAAATTTGCTAATTTAACTTGCGAAGTGCTGTTAAATTTTATTTTAGGAATTTGTTGACAGATTCATTCAACAAGGCCCCTTTGATTTTATATAAGACCGCGAGCACCTCGTGTATGTATGCGGAAATCCGACCATGAAATAAATGACCACTTTTTTTTGCCACAGTAAATTAATACTAAGATAGCAAATCTTCATGGCCGTGTACAGAAGTTATAAATAATATTCAAAACTAGGCATTTTTTTTGCATATGCCAACCAGTTTTAGTCAATTGAAACATAGTTCAAGAAACCAATTAATATGTATAAAGATGTTTATATAAGTTTGCAGATTTACTACAAGGTTACACCTGCTAATAAAGTCAGCGCGGTGACTTTATAAGATTTTATATTACGGTACATGTTTTAAAATTATTTGGTGCCCACGATTAAATTTAAACTATTGTGATATTTGAACGTTTAATACCATTGGAGACAGTTATATATAAGAGAAAAATGAACGATTTGGATAAAGCGAATAAAGAATACCTGAAAAACAAGGAATTAAGTAAGGAGGATGTGCAAATACTTAAGGAATGGATGCAAAAACAACCACACCTGCCAAATATTACAGGTAATTTGTAAATAAAATTGATTTTAAAACTATTTTAAGTCATTTATCATAAAATAACTGATATATGTAGACGGTAAAATATTAAAACAACCTTCCTTCCTATGTATCATCTTTAGCAAATTAAATACGAATCTAAGCTCTACAAAGATTTTATTATTAATGCAATCGAAGCTACAGTACACTGAAATAGTAATTAAAAATTATTTGCAAACAATTCTGAATTACGCATTGCTCGGTACGCAGTACTTATAGTTGCGGTTGCATAAATAATCGAAGATTTGTGCAGCTTCAATTCGCATTTAATTTGTTAAAGACGGTACGTTTTATGTTTGCGTTATGCATCACCAGTGGCGGCTCGTGGTCGGAAACGTAGGGTGTTCACAAAATCAAGAACATGCATATTTTTAACTAAAATCCTATCATTTTTTTTCGTACATGCCCTTCTCAAATTTTCCTGTAAAGTCTCTAAATTTGCCCTTCGTAGTTTGCGTCAAATTAAGTTCTGGTTTTGGTTTGCCCATACTTTTAACTTGAATTTTTCGTTCATAACTAAACGAATTAAAATTGTCTTTCAAATATTGCACAGTAAAACTGTTCGCATCCATAGTTCTTATTTATATATTGTTTAGTGTTTACTTACAATACTACTTTGTTTGTTTTGTGTGCATTTCATTATCTTTTTTACGTACTGTATATTTCATTTCATTACTTTTTTTACGTACTATATATATTCTTTTTTGTTTCTTGGCTGCACCAAAGCGCATTAGTGGCGGCTTTGCTTTGTCGACTTTTTGCAGAGGGATTTAACGATGCGGCGTAGTTTTTAACTGCGACTGCGCAGTTGCCAATTTATTTTGGTTTTTCTAAAAAAATCAATTATTATTTGTATCTTTGAGGAAATGCACGTTTTTTAGAACAGTTAGATTTACGAGTTTAAGTTTGTGATTTTATGTGCGCGGGTTTAATAAACGTATTGCTGTAGATGAAGTACCTCAAACGAAAATTTAAATCAGTGTTTTAAATAAAATAGGTAGTTTTTTTTTAACAAATATATTGTCTAATTTCTTTTTTTTACAAAGTTAAATTTAAGATATTTATAAATTAACACTAAGTATTTAAATTGTTACAACCATGATTATTGTGTTAATTATATCAACTTTTATCATCTACAATTCTTTGAAAATCTTCTTATATACCTAAACTAAAATATAAAATTAAATTTAATACAGACCTGTATTAATTACTCATCTAAAACTGCAACGAGTGTGATTAAACATGAGCACTGGCTTAATATCAGCAACAAATTAATAGATTAATATATTAAAATTTTTAAATTCCAAGCAAAAGAAAACAACACATGTGAGCCACCCAGATATCTATATCACACTGGCTCTCTCGCTCGCACGTACGAAGCAGAGAGCCAGAAAACAAACAAAAAACCTAGAAACAAATCCGTCCAATATGGAAAAATATAGCAATAGTCAAATAAATAATATAATGTTAATATATAGTCACGAAAATTCTGTTAAAACTTAAAGTATAAGAATACGCCGTTATCCTAAATATCAAAACAACTTTCAAATGAAAATAGCATTAAATTAATAAATTTATTCAGATAATTATTTTTTTTTAATAAAAAACTGCAGCAGTATGTTATTTAATAAATTAAAATAATTACGCACCCTTGGTTTCATTATAAAACTGTCACCAACAAACAGTATTAGTTCTTATGGTAGTTACGACCTATGAACGGTGAGTCATTCATAAACAAAACATATATAATATAGTTTATCTGTTAAACACGATATCTGAACGTTGATGTCGATCGATTTGTTAACGTGACCCGAAAACGCAACGAAAGCGAGCACAGGAGCACACTCAATTTGCGCACCGTTCATATGGAATCTGCCGTATCCCTCCCCACCTCCGCTACGTCCTTTATGCGGCTAGGCATTGATAAAAATCAACGTGTCCCGCCTACTCGGCGCACGTGTTCCGTCGTCGGTCGCTTGCTCGCGATGTACATACATATGTATAGAAAGGAACGTCGCGTCGTTTATTCGTTTCGCTGCGTTATATTTCACGAATATATTAAGATCGATTAATAGATTTTATTAGTTTGTAATCGACGATTTGTTTAGGGGGTTCACGTGCTCATGTGCTCTTGTGATTTTTAATTTTTGAAAATCGTATGTTCATATCAGAGTGTAAGAAAAAACGACTAGGTTATGTTGTGGTAATGGTTGTGTGGTAAAACAAGAATACCAACACCTTTTTTTGTTTTTCACAGATTTTATTGAACTACGAGTGTTTTTGTTTTATTTTTTTAGTGGGAGTAGAAGTCACTGCGCATGCATTCAACTGATATTCTTCTTTTCACTTCCAGAATTTCAAATAATCTTGTTCCTGCACAGTTGTTACTACCGTCTGGAACCTACCAAAGCTTGCATAGAAAATTTCTATACAGCCAGGGCACATTGTCCAGAATTTTTCCAAAACCGTAATCCACGTCTCTACGCCAGTGAAATTTTTGATACGTAAGTATGAAAATGATAAAAAAAAACAGCAATTCACGCATTCCAAATGAGGACAATACTTTTGTGTTCAAAGCAATCGCTACGAGGTTATGTAGAACTGATGTACATGGCAGAACTCTGTAATCTTAAATAGGAACCCACATTTTGTATTACAGATTCGGATTCTACGCCATCAAGTACGTAGTTTTTGTTTAAAACTTTTTTTTCGATTCGTAACAGATTGCGCTGTAATCGCAAAAAAAAAAACATGATTGTGAACATCTAGAAAAAATACACAAAAAAAAGAAGCAAGCAAACATGATTTTGTGTTTTTTATTTTAACATAAACTAACATTTCAAAAAGCCATTCAACAACGAAGAACTTTATTTTATCATACCTATTTCAGAAAATGTGTTTGAAAATGTGCTCTTCCACTTCGATACATTTATTTATTCGCAATTGGAATGATTGCACACAACTGAGAAGTGTTTCTGGCGTAATCCTTGAACAAGCGTTGGTGATTCGCTCAATCATGTTTTCCCTCGTGGTTGGCACTTCTGTATAAACTTCAGACTTTAAGTGGCCCCACAAAAAGGAGTCAGGGGAAGTAAGATCTGGCGATCTTGCAGGCCAAGACACTGGATCACCTCTTCCGATCCATCGACGATTGTAGGCTCGATCTAATACTTCTCGTGCTATTCTTGAATAATGTGCTGGACAACCGTCATATTGGAACCACATTGTTTGTCGCACGTTCAAGGGAAGGTCTTCAAGTAACACTGGAAGTTCGTTCTGCAAGATGTTTCGATATTTTTCACCATTTAAGTTTCCATCGATGAAATATGCACCAATAAGCTTACTGCCAATTATTCCACACCAAACATTTACGTTCCAAGGATATTGATGTTCATCTTAGCGCAATCAATGGGGATTTTCGATACTTCAGTAACGCATGTTGTGCCGATTTACCGTACCGTAATTTGTGAATGTCGCTTCGTCAGAAAATAATACACGAGCAAAAAAAAAAGGGATTATCTTGTATCCGTTCAAACGCTCATTGACAAAATCGCACTCGATTTTCAAAATCATCGCCATGAAGTTCTTGATGCATGAAAACTCTAAATGGATGATATCTCCTACGCTTCAATATTTGGCAGATAATGGACTGAGAAATTTCTGATCCGCGAGCTATTTCTCGAGTACTAATGTGCGGATTATTAGCTACTGCAGCTAATACCGCGATTTCATTATTTTCTCTAACAATTGTTTTTCGGCGATTACGTTTTCTTGGCTATACAGTTCCTTCGCTAGAGAACTGTTGAACGACTCGGTAAAAAGAAGAGCGCGATCGCACCTTGTCGGGAAAACGTTGTGAATAAAGATTAACAGCATCATCGATATTCCTACCACTTTCTCCACAGATGTAAATCATTTCAATTCTCTCCTGTAATGTTATAGCCTCCATTACTGTTCAAATATTCAACACTAACTAATTTGTATTGGATTAATAATTAATAATCTAAATGGGGATCGGACACTGTGTAAGTATTCACAGCTTGTCAAGTACTGAATAAAGTACGGTTTTGTATCGTTGAATAGCATTCCAAATGCGAATGAATAAATGTATCGATGTGAAGGGGCACAGTTTCGAACACATGGCTTTTTGAAATGTTAGTTTATGTTAAAATAAAAAAAACACAAAATCATGTTTGCTTGCTTCTCTTTTTTGTGTATTTTTCTAGACGTTCACAATCATGTTTTTTTTGCGATTACAGCGCAATCTGTTACGAATCGAAAAAAAGTTTCAAACAAAAACAACAAAATAGGGGTTTCCATTTAAGATTTCCAAGCTGTCCCCCCTCTCACTCTGGGAGGGGGGAGTGAGATGAGGGATCGAGTTCGGCACCATTCAGTGAGCCCCCTACATTATAACAAATCTTATTAAGATCTCTTTTTGATTTGATGCAGTGTTTTAGAGATATTCCGTTGTCTCAAGATAAAAAACTCACCCAGTATATGTAATATCTAACTATGTCATATAAAATACAAATTCTCCGAATGCTGCAAATCAATAACGATAGTCAAAATCAAAATGAACTACCATTCACATCTTTCTTAGGGTGAAAATTATGAAAATGAACTAATAAATATATTAAGGGAGTTATTTCTGGAAAATACATCAATAAACGAGGTAATAAATTACTGCAAGCTGAGTTAAACTAATTCAAAACCTTGTCAAATTAAGAAAATGGGCGGGACCAACATTATTTTACCATTTTTTCAGGATGTTAATCAGCCCTCTGTCACGTAGAACACCCGAGGAATACCAAATACTATTCGTTAAATTTCTAAATTTCGATCCCAGCCGTTTTGTTCTTCAACATTTCTTCAAATCCCTAGACATGGAGGCTATGTTATGTTTGCATGAAAATGGCACGGCACCTGGCCATATTCTTTTGGCAGATGTGAAGGGCATGGTCTTCAATCATGTGGCCAGACTTAACCCTACTTTCCTTATGAAATTTTTCTTCTATTTGCAGGTGAGACATTTGCGATTATATTGTTTTTTATTATTATTTTATTGCATATTTTTCTCTTATTACAGGAAGCTCTACCTTTTCGCTTAAAAGGGTTGTACTACTACAATATACCGTCATTTATGGATAAAGTGATACTCTTATTTAAACCGTACATTAAAAGCGAGCTAATGAGTGTGGTAATCAAAGATAATAATTATAGTATTTTTGGTAAATTCCCATTGATAGGATTATCTTTGCTATCTAAAAGGATTTGCATTAAACCAAAAGTTTTTACGTTTTCTATGTGGCAAACATGATTTGATGTTACCTTGAAAAGGAATATAATTTTAAATCTACGCATTTCTTCGGAAATAGTATATCTTTATGTTTTTCTCACGCACCAGATCACTACCTATAGGTGAAATAAAATTAATCTAGGGTACGAACTTCTTAGTACTAAAAGTTTCTTCTTTTTTAAAAATGGAACGCCCTGTATATTTTTACACCATGTAATGTAGAATTGAATCCTCTATCGGAAAGCTGTAGGTGTCCTTATGCCTATCACGTAAATAAATTTTCCATAAGATCAGTTATAGATTACAGCTGGACAATTTATGCCAACACAAGTAAAAACTAATTTACAGAGAGAGTGGATATTCTCCGAAATAAAGCTTTAAGACTGTGTGTTGAAGGCATGAGATCTCCAAATAGCCGCTCTTCAGATAAAGGCACAGGAAACCCCATTGTTCCTACGTAGAAAGTTCCTTGCAGTTAAATATGTCTATTCACTAACGTCAAAAAGATTGGCACCATTACGGAATGAATTATGCGTACTATCATTGTTTAAATATATCTAGTTAGTCAACGTAATGCACTTTCGGAAAAATAAAGTATTGCTCAGGGAAGTGGTGCACTCTATCGGTGAATGTAAATTGATTTGAAAACGTGATAAATATAACAGGTATCTCGGTCAGTGTGAGAGACAGATTTCTGTGTTTTTTCCATCTGCGGAAACGACGGAATCCGTATCGGTGATTTACTGGCATTGGCGAATTGTGTGGCCTGGGGGAAAGGGAGGGTGGATGCATGTGACGCTGTGATGACGCACCTCGCGATAATTCTCGTGTTTGTTTACATTAGAAGATTAGAATTCTGAAATATTCTGTTATAAATATAAAGAAATTGAAAGTATATTGCAAGGCACGTTCTTGTTGACAAAACATTAATTGAACAATTTTCTAAATTGAGGTTTTTTCTTTTAAGAATAAAATATTTAAACTTAAAACAAAAATCACTGAAAAGAGAAAAGTTAAATCTAAAAGGACGAAAATTTGCCGAGAAAAAAAAACATAAATCTACTTCTCAATTTTTATTTTCTTAGTTTTTAAATTAATAAGTTGTTTTGTTAACTTAATTTACTTATGCTTATGATTATATAATAATCAGAAAATGTTTGTTTTATTAAAAAGAATAAGTATTTAGTTTGATAATATATAATCTGTAGTTCGATGGCCTTTTTATATTTAAAATTTTAATAAAACGCGGGTTTTTCGTTCGAACGTATATATGAAAAGCTTCTCTCTCCTATTGCTATCTTCGCTTCTCCCGTGTATAGCGGTACTATCGCTAACTTCAGCTGGTGTAAAGGCGGGAAATTTGAAATTTAAAATGTAGCCTACTATAAATCGTTATTTTTTTTTAGATGTATGTACCATTTTACTTTACTTTTTGACTTTTTCTTAGTTCTAATTTAATGTATAGGTACTCTATGTATATAGTTTTCTTATATTCACAAAACATTTTTTATTTGATTTACTTATGTTTACTATTACATAATAATAGAAATTAGTTTTTTATATAATGAATAAATATGTAGTTTGGGGGTACAAATCGCCATTTATTTTTACATATATGCACCACTTTACTTATTAAAAACACCATACATGATGACGCATTCGCGCTCTTTCTCTTGAGCGACTGAAAAGTTACAAGGTAACCTTTGGGGGCAACATCTGTATATACAAGGTTACACCGTAACTTTTCAGCCAAATCAAGAGAAAGAGCGCGAACGCGTCATCATGTATGCTGTTTTTAATAGCTTTGTTTATTTGTGTGCTTGAAGCAGTATCTACTGACGTCATCAAGGTAACTTGAGAGCGTCTCAGAGTTGGATTTAAAGATGGTACAAACAAACGCGCTCGATTGCAATATAATCTTAATTTTATTATTTACTTATTGTCACAGCTATTATGAATAGGAAAAGTAAAAGTAATTTTTCGAGCTAATGAATCTAGACTACAATAAAAATGCATCATATACTAGTATATATGTACCTACCAAGTGAAGTTTTTAAAATATAATGATCGTTCTTTACATCAATCACATTGGTATCATTATATTATCCATATCGTGCATATTTGATGCAGGTATAAATCGGATTACATTTACAAACGACAGTTTACAACACGTTGAAAGTTGAAAGAGTTTATTTTTTTAAGTGAAATATATTGATAGGATTCAAGTTGAACAAAATAAAATAAAACAAATAGAAACAAAAACTTACAGAACTGTTCATTTAATGCAATCTCTTTTCTCAATGCGAATCCATTGAAATTATGAACTGCTGGAGGTATTAAAAATAGAGCGACTAAAAATACTTTTTTTTTCTATTTCAGCTTAAGCTGTTCCCCGAAAAATCAGAGGAGTTATATAAATTAGTCCCACGCGAGTGTTTCCTTCGGATTACGGGGGTCAAACTGAATCTATCAGCGAATTAATAGGTTAGCATTGCAAAAAAAAACGAACATATTGTCATCGTCTTTTTTTTTTGTTTTTTAGAAAACGCAAACAGGCTTACCTTGAAAATGAGCAGTTCTTCGTTGATGGTGAAAAGGAGATAGCTGACGAGTCGAAAAGAGTAGGAAAACCTAAACATGACCAAGATGTCTTTGGGGTGGAGGGCACATTTAAGAAACTAGAAATTGATTAGACTAGTGCTTGTAACAGGAGTAAATAAATATTTATTGATGTGGAAATATTGGATTTACTAAAATGTCAGTTCCTCAACTTTCTTGATGTTGCCGTTGGTTCTTCCTAAGTGGTACTCCATATGCACAACGACAAAGTGAGATGGTCGATATGTGCTTATGGTACTTCGTTCCAAGCAACTTACACTAATTGAAGTTAATTAGCGCTAATTAGTGATTGCATATATTGCACATTTAGGCATATTTTTACAAAATTGCATATATTGCATATTTAAGCTTTTTCTTATCTTTTCTATTAGTAAAAATTCCTAGTAATTCCTAAAGTAGATCGACAACCGACAATTCTCAGAACGATAAATCTTTTACATTGGTTTCTCTAATACTTTTTTCCAAGAACTGCACGTGTTTAATTTCGCCTAGCAGAAGGGATGTGGTAAATACGTTTTATTATTATTATTAATTCCCAAATAAACTATTCATTCATTGAATAGCTTTGAGCGAAACAGCATGTAATTGAGTTACGTTTTCAAATACTGTACATACAATGAGTATAGCGAACAAAATTTATTTATGGATTAAGCCATATTCTGAATTGGTAAAGGATGGCGACAAAATATTTTGTCAAGCCTGCAGTAAACTGGTAAGTTTAGTTTTGCTAAAATCTTTACAATTGTTTTTAAATTCTTTAACTTTTGATATAAAATGACAATTGTTGTTGTAGGTGTCTTCTGAGAGAAAATACCCGAGTGATCAACACGCTAAAACTCCATCACATATTGGAAAATGTGATAAACTAAAGCGATCCGCATGTGTGCAGCAATCTATACGTCAATGTGTAGCATCAACTTCACGAAACTCAGAACAAGAAGAATATAATACGGATCTGTGTATCGCCATAATTTCGTCTAACATGATATTAGCAAGATTAAACAATGTTAATTTGAAATCATTTCTGCAAAAATATTGCAAACATAATATACCTGACGAAAGTACCTTACGAAAAAATTATGTCACATCTTGATACCAGCAAATAATAGCAGAAATTCAACAAATGGTAGGGAATAATTTTATTTATATCATGGTAGATGAAAGTGCGGATAAGTGTGGCCGTTATATTGCCCGTTTGTTAATAGGAATTCTTCATGAAGATATTGTAGGTAAATCATATTTAATTTATTGTAAAGAACTTCAAAAAGCAAATGTGACAATTGCCCAATTCGTTTAAGAAGGTTTATCAAATTTCTTTTTACCTGGAAGTATACCTTGTGAAAACATTTTACTAATGTAGTCCGACGCTGCACCATACATGATAAAAGCCGCGCAAAATTTAAAATTTTTTTATAGTAACATTATTCATACCACTTGTTTAGCTCATGGGTTCAATCGTATAGCCGAAGACATTAGGAATCAATTCCCTTTGACTAATGATTTAATTAGCACCTTTACGAATCCAATTTTATAAGGAGCGACTTCCCGGTGTTAAGTTGCCTCCTGAACCGATTATTACGAGATGGGGTACATGGTTAGAGACTGCAATTTTTTGGCCGATAATTTTGAAGGAATAAAAAATGTAATTCTTGAAATTACTGCTGACTGCATTGCTCTAGAAAACTGTAAAATGATAGTAACATCTATTAAAGAAGATTATGATTTTATTTACAAGAGTGCTATATTTTTTAAAATTGTTTTTATATATAAAAAATTTACCACTAATACCAAATAGAATACTAGATAGAGATACATATCTAGTATCCAGTTTGATGTTAGTGGCAGATTTTATATACATATAAAAAAATACATTTTAGAAAACACCAGTGTTCTTGTAAATACAATTACAATCTTCTTTCAAAATAACAAATATTTAGTTCAAGTAAAGGTCTTCTTCTCCCAACCAAAGCTAATCTCTTGAATTAAAAATGTATTTCTTCTTTAGAGTAAAATTCAAGTTTCTTTGCAAAGAAATAAAGCTTCATTCAATGAAAAAAATATTCTTGTACTAAGATATTTACATACCTAGGCTAAGACTGCAATGTTTCAACTAATAGTAAGTTTTATTTAATTCAATGAACGATTTTCTTGGATTAATATTTTTATTTTTTCTTACAAATTAAATAAACATTATTTTTGCTCCAAGAATATATTTATTTGCGTATATATGAAACAATGATATTCTTAACATAAGTAAAATTTCTTTAAATCGAACATTTCTTTTTATGTGTGTATTAGTTTGTAGTTTGTATTGAGAGACCATTAATTACGATGAAGTCCAAGAAGGTGGGGAAACTTAATCATGTTCAAGAAAATTTCTAAAAAAATAATCAATATTTTATAACAAAAAAAAATGAAATATTTATTGATAAGTTGAAGCATTTTGCTTTACTAAATGAGCTTAGGCTATTAGAATTAGTTGTAAAGATAACAAGATAAGGATATATAAGTATGATAATATTTCTACGTGTTAAAAACATAGCCCATCTCGATTAAAAAAAAACTATTCTGTGGTACTTGAACGTTTACATATCATTGCGTGTGAATTAAAAATCTATAATTATATTTTATATGCATTTATATTCATATGTATGTGCATGTTTGCCTAAAAATGGATAATTTGGATAAAGTGAATGATGAATATGTGAAGAATAAGGAGTTGAAAAAAGAAGACATAGAAATATTGAAGGATTGGATTCAGAAGCAGCCTCACTTGCCAAATATTTCCGGTAATTATTTATTGATAAGATAACATTTTTAGTCATGATGGATGGATTTGATCTAGAAAATTTAGAAAAACTAAATACTAATAGAGAATTATTAATTTATTAATTAAAATTGGTGTAGGTAAAATTTCCAAATTTTATTAATTAATATACTATAAAATTGTTTCGCTACCGATTTCGGTTTTAATTACAAAACCTTCCTCAGGCGTACTGAAAACATGTTATAATGGTCAAAAACCATAAGAAGAAGAACTGATGTTTTGTATGATATCGCAGACTCGCCGACGCCACTCTTTCCCGTGTATATTTTTATATACAGGGTCGCTAAAAAGTATGGATACAGTTAAATATTTTCAGAACGGTTTAGCAGAGCTCGTTGAAATTTGGCATACAGTTAGAAGTGTTTAAATTCTATCATCTGAGATTTCTTTCAATTTTCTACCATCATTTATTTTGAAAATACAAGGCTAACTTGATTCTTTTTTAAATGGCACGGGTGGTCAAATTTGATATTTTCAAAAAGAGCATTTTTCTCTGAATTCAGTAATGTAACACATGCCCACCTTTATTTTTATTTAAAGGCAAAAAAAAAAATAAATTCAAAAATTTAATTCTGGAAAAATAAAACTAAGTTAGCTTTGAAAATGCTGTTATTGACGATGTGTCACTTGCATATTCGCCAAAAATTAAACTTGTGTGCAATAATTTGTTTAACAATGGTACATTTAAGCGAAACTGAGCGTATAGAAAGTTGTGCTCAAGTAGTGACTCTTTTTAATGAAATTCATCCAAACCGGGAACCAATCTCCAGGACGACGGTTTCAAAAACCTTATAAAGATTTCAAGAAACTGGTAGCGTTAAAGACCGTGCAAGACCTGGCGACCTCGAATTGTTACCAACGAAGAAAATTCTTTGAATGTTATGTTGGATGTGGTAGAAAATCTAAAAAAATCAGTACAACAGTTGGCGTTGAACCATAACATGAGTAGAGGATCCATACAAAAAATAATGAAACGCGAAAAATATCATCCTTATAAAATTCACTTGCTACAAGAATTAAGTGACAACGATTTTGACCGCAGAACCGAATTTTGCGAAACTATGATGCACAGAATACATCAGGATGGTAACTTTCTTAATCGAGTCCTCTTCTCTGATGAGTCAACTTTTTGTCTAAATGGATATGTTAACCGCCATAACTGTCGATATTGGTCTGACAGAAATACCCATTGGATGGAGCAGGTTCATACGCAGCATCGACAGAAAATTAATGTTTGGTGTGGCATTATTGGTCGGAATATCGTAGGTCCTTTTTTCATTAACGGCAATTTAACGTCTGAAAGATATTTGCAACTTTTACAACAACATATTGTTTCACGACTTAGGGAAATATTTCCAAACCACGGCAATCGAAATTATATTCCAACAGAAACCATATGGTTTCAACAAGACGGAGCACCGCCGCATTTTGGTCGTCAAGTGCGCGAATATTTGGATGAAACATTTCCCGGTAGATGGATAGGGCGAAGGGGGGCTATTGAATGACCAGCTAGGTCTCCTGATCTGACCCACTTGATTTTTCCTGTGGGGTCATGTAAGAATCGAGTGTATGTCAAACAGACCATTACAAATCGAAGACCTACAAGAACGTATAAGAAACGAGATTGCCAGTATTTCTCCAAATATTTTGATTGATTCTTTGCAAAATTTTGCTCAACGTGTTCATTATTGCCAGGAGGTAAATGGAAATCATTTCGAACATCTTTTGTAACATAAAAATTATGTAATTTCTTGTTTGAGCTTCTTTTTATTAAAATCTGTTCTGTTTCAGTTAAATGTGTTATTTTTACATTTATTATTAACTATTATTATTTATTTTTTGGTCAAACTTCACGCAGCAAAGAAGTAACGATAGATAAAGACAACATTTCCGAGACTAACAAAATGTTTCATTTTTCAAAATTTTACTAGTTTGAATTTTTTTTTTAAATTTCGATTAAAATAAGATATGGATGTG
This sequence comes from Protaetia brevitarsis, assembly GCA_004143645.1. Taxonomy (NCBI): domain Eukaryota; kingdom Metazoa; phylum Arthropoda; class Insecta; order Coleoptera; family Scarabaeidae; genus Protaetia; species Protaetia brevitarsis. The sequence goes on along the minus strand of RXPK01000473.1, from coordinate 98,072 downwards.
TTACATCACAGAAGGCAGAAAAAAATTCTCTTTTCAAAAATATTAAATTTGACCCTTCGTGCCATTTAAAAAAAATCAAGTTAGGCTTGTATCCCCAGAACAAATGAAGATAGAAATTTGAAGAACATCTTAGACGATAGAATTTAAATACTTTTAACCATGTACCAAATTTCAACAAGTTTTGTTGAATAGTTTTCATAATATTTAACTGTGTCCATACTTTTTAGCGACCCTGTATAGTATATTAATTACTGAAAATTGGGAAGCACCTATGGCAACTCTATCTAATCAATTTAACTCGATTATCGAGTTACATTCATATACATACTTAATAATTTATTTCGAGGTGCTTTAAAATATCAGCAAATAATGTAATGGTCAAAAACATCTGTCTATGACTCGGTAATTTTATCTCTTTTTCAGAATTTCAAATAATATTGTTCCTGCACAGCTGTTACTATCGTCTGGAACCGACTAAAGCTTGCATAGAAAATTTCTATACAGTCAAAGCACACTGTCCAGAATTTTTCCAAAGTCGTAATCCACGCCACTACGCCAATGAAATATTTGATACGTATGTATAATACGTTTAATCCTGAGTCGATAATCTCAATTCAAATTCTTAAGTCACACGAGCAGCTCAAAAGAAGTGTAAATTTGGCAACACCTAATCAGATAAGTTCTGTAGTGGGTAGTAATCATTTAGGTAATTCAAATTTGGGTCTATGAATTGATGTATATGAGGGTGATTCTCAATATATGCGAAAAACTTTAAGAGCTGATTCCTGAGGTTATTTTGATCATAAAAGTTCATATGAGTATATGTCCAAAACGGTTTGGTTTTAAAGTTATTGAATGTTTAATAATAAATTATGAACTATGACTAACACGATATAACATCACAGTTGGTTCTTCAAAAATTATTGTGTTGAGAGGGAATTGTTTATTTGTCATTTCAATATTTGTCAATAGTTGTCAGAGTATTCATTCAGTTTATTGCCAGTTTCTTTACGGTCTTGCCAATGGAAATTCGCGTGCTGCTAGACGTCTTTATGAAGAACGATACCCGAACCGTATGATCCCGCATCTATCAATATTTGCACGTCTTCACCAACGTCTTAGTGCAACGGGAAATTTTAAAAATCGGACGACTGATAACGGGCACCCATCTACAGTGAGAACTCCACAAGTTGAAGAAATGGTACTAAATTAAATTGAGGAACATCGTACTACAAGCACCAGAAAAATTGCGTTTGCTTTAAACATTAGTCTTTAGGCCACAGTTTGGAGAAATATTGAAAGATCAACTGTTGTATCCATATCACATTCAACGGGTGTAGGCGCTTTTGCCGGCAGATTTTCCGCAAAGAGTGGCTTTTTATCGATGGATGTAACGCAAAATCGCACAAAATCCTGACTATTTGGCTCAAATATTCTTCACCGACGAGGCTACTTTCTCTAGAAACGCGATTATTAATTTCCATAATAATCACACACACGAACTAGTGAATGCCCGTCATCAACATCAATTCTCTGTCAATGTGTGGGCCGGAATTGTTGGAGATCACTTGATAGGTCCACATTTTTTTACCGATGTGGTTAAATGGCAATTTTCTTGAAGATGAGCTACCACTACTGCTGGAAGAAGTTCCGTTGCAATTAAGATTACAAATGTATTTTATGCATGACGGTGTTCCAGCGCATTTTAGTTTAGTTGCTCGCGAGTTTTTGGACAATACGTATCCAGATCGGTGGATAGGACGGGGAGGTCCACAACCGTGGCCTTCTGGGTCCCAGACTTAAATTCTTTGGACTTTTTTCTCTGGGGTCACCTTAAATCATTAGTTTATACGACTCCAATTGAAAATGTCGATGAACTGAGAAATCGTATTATCGCAGCTTTTCTAACAATTCGAAATACCCCTAGTATTTTAAAACGAACTCGCCAGTCAATACGACGGAGGATAGAAGCTTGTATTGCAGTTGGGGGCGGTCATTTTCAACAGTTAGTATAAGCTAATTTTGTTTTACTAATTATTTTGTTAATTTCTAATAAAAAACATTAATTATGTTAACTTACTATTAAACATTGTACAACTTTAGAAGTAAGCGATTTTGGACATAAGTTCTTATGAACTTTTATGATCAAAATAACCTCAGGAATCAGCGCTTAAAGTTTGTCGCATATATTGAGAATCACCCTGTATAACGAGCGTGCAATGAGTAAATTTACTATTATGATGGTATTTGAGAAAGATAACTTCGAATCTTTAGTAATTTCAGCTTGGCGGTCTTTACGACGTGATAGGATTTTAAAGGTAAATTCAATTTTAATATGGTACAAGGGGAAAAAAATAACAGTAAAAACTTAGCTAATAACTTTATAACTTTAGTTGTTGTTGTAGGCGTGGTCGAAACTTGCTCCCCTGTACACGATAAGCGGTCTCCCAAATTAGGTACTTCCCTCCCTCTAAGTTCAAACCAAAACAAAATAGGTCCTAAAGGACAGGACCGGATTACCAAAACTAATAAAGTTAACAACCGAAAGAATAATCAGCTTATCAGTGACCTAAAGATGACGCCATTAAACTAAATGGATTTAAGGAATTTTGCTAAATTTTAGTCGAATACTTTAGTTTTGATGGTATCGTGTGACTTAAGAAAGGACCGTATAACTTTCTTGAATGTAAGAAGATAATCGCTTCAGAATTGAAAAAAAATAGCTATACCTGGCGCTTATCTACCCTTTTCTGGCTACCGTGTATACACAGGGTTTTTCATTGGGTGGGAATTCCTTTCTAACTCGTGAACGGTAAAAGATATAGGAATAGTATATTTCAAATCAAGGGAGGAAAGTGCTCTATTGCAGGCCGTGGGCAAATATAATTGCCCAAGGCATAAACACAAGGATAAACTATCAAGTTTAGGCATAGTCAGTGTTATACAGGGTATTCCACGTAACTGGTTCATTAAAAGTTTATGATGTTCTATTATTTACTTATATTTGAGATTTTGGCACCAGTATCTGTTCGATTGGAACTAATAAATGTAAAATACTTTAACCAAAATATCACTTCCGGTTGACCGGAAATGGATGTCAACTTTCTTATTTTAAATAGAATGATTTAATTTTTAATTCATTTTTGGATTCTACAACTATAAATACGTCAGTTTTCACTAGCTATTCCTATAGCTACATGTTGCCGTTTTTGAGTTATTTAAGTTTTTCTTTTTTTTTAGTCATAATCATTTCATCATTGAGAAATTAATATCTCGGTTAATACTGCAAGTAGAGACTCCAAATTTGCTATGTTATGAATGTAGATATTACTCTAAGAAACGGTAAGCGCACTTTACATTCTAACATACAAGGTGTTCAAAACTGAGGAACAAAGTGACATATTTTCAAATGCAGAAAACTCTTTTTTTTTTTTAAATAGAACACCCTGTATTTTAATTCGGAATTAGGAAGTAAATATCATCCCCTATCACTTTATATGAGCATTCCCTATACCTATCTTTAATAGATTTTGAGATATGAGCGACTTTTTGTTAAACAGACTAAGTATTTTTTTTTAAATGGAACACCCTGTATTTTAATTCGGAATTAAGAAGTAAATATCATCCCCTATCACTTTATATGAGCATTCCCTATACCTATCTTTAATAGATTTTGAGATATGAACGACTTTTTGTTATACAGACTAACTAACCCTATCTTTGCGTGTTTGTAGCTGGCTCTGAATGGGATTAATGTCAAATTCATTGACTAACCAAAAGTGTTTATGTATATCATTGTAATTACACTTTCGTACAACGCAATATTAATAGAAATGACTATTCGAACAGACATTCTGGTATGGTTATTCAAAAATAATACATGAATTTGACGTGAATCCATTTCACAGTCAGCTACAAACATTTAAAGATAGGGCTACTTAGTCTGTTTAACAAAAAGTCGCTAATATATCAAAATCTATTAAAGATAGGTATAGGGAATGCTGATATAAAGTGATAGGGGATGATATTTACTTCTTAATTCCGAATTAAAACACAGGGTGTTCTATTTAAAAAAAATGAGTTTTCTGCATTTGAAAATATGTCACTTTGTTCCTCAGTTTTGAACACCCTGTATGTTAGAATGTAAAGTGTGCTTACTGTTTCTTAGAGTAATATCTACATTCTTAACATAGCAAATTTGGAGTCTCTACTTGCAGTATTAATCGAGATATTAATTTCTCAATGATGCAATGATTATGACTAAAAAAAAAAAAGAAAAACTTAAATAACTCAAAAACAGCAACATGTAGCTACAGGAATAGCTAATGAAAACTGACGTATTTGTAGTTATAGAATCCAAAAAATGAATAAAAACTTATATCATTTTATTTAAAATAACAAAGTTGACATCCATTTCCGGTCAAGCGGAAGTGATATTTTGGTTAAGGTATTTTACATTTATAGTTCCAATCGAACAGATACTGGTGCCAAAATCTCAAATATAAGTAAATAATAGAACATCATAAACTTTTAATGAACCAGTTACGTGGAATGCCCTGTATACGTCCCAAAGATGCCTTTCAATGGCAATATCCGACGACATAAAAAATATACAGGGTGTTCCATTTGAAAAAAAATTGTTTTGTACATTTAAAGTTTTTGAAATTCAGATGTATTTTAAGAACACGCTGTATAATATAATGGAAATGTTTAGCATCTATTACATTATCTAAGGATGCGTTAGATTGTTGTCAAAAATTTATTAGAAAATAGCTGTTAATAACGGCCCTATTATTTTTTTAAGAACATCGTGCCAACAATATCTTTTTTTTAAAAAAGTTCGAATATCTCAAAAAGTACTGTTGAAGAATTCCCTCCTAGTGAAACACCCTCTATATACAAAGCATATAGCTCTCTCCAAATGGCCACAGCATATATGCATTTACAACCCCGAAACTAAGTTTTGAGGGATTGCTGTAGTGAATTTGAGGTACAGAATTCTATTATATACGAAGCTGTGTCTAATTTGGAGGCCGACTATATCCGTTGCATTCAACAGAAAAAAAAAAAATATTATTTAGGATGTTAATCACCCCATTGCCACGAGCCACCCCTGAAGGGTATCAAATAATTTTCCTCAAGTTTATAATTGCGGATGTCAACCGATTTGTCTTGCACCATTGTTTTAAATCGATCGACATGGCGGCGATATTGAATTTGCATCAAAATGGTACCGCCCCTGGCCACGTTATCGTGGTAGATATGAAGGGATTTTCATTCGCTCACATGGCCAGACTGAGTCCTACACACATCATGAATTTTTTCTTTTATTTGCAGGTAAATCGTTTCTAAATAATTAAACTACGTGCCAAAAAAAATGCAGCACCTCGAAAGAGCTAAGTCACAAATTAAATTTGTTGTTCAACTATAGGTAGTGTAGGAAACGAGGAAGTAGAAGAAAAAAAGCAGTATTATTAGTAATAGTTTTATTTTGTATAGGACAAACACAGTAACTACCTGATATGAATGTAATGTAATATTTAAGCTACATAGTAACAAAGAACAAGTAAATAACCGAATAACCTGAACAGACGTTTCAAAACAATAAGCTTTAGAAGGATAACAGTTACTCCTTTTAAATGATTAATACATTGTAGTATATTGTTTTTATTGTATATATTTTATGAAGGGTGCATATCAAAAGCTGATCTACGTATGTCACCTCTGTAAAATTCATTTAAGTAGTGAAGTTGAAGCACCAAGATGAAAACAATTTGCGATCAGCTCCTTCTTGTAAGCCAAAATGTAATGGGTCTTTAATTTAATTATGGAAATGATAAAGTTGTTGGGCGCCGTAAAATTTAATAAATAAAAATATATATTTATTAATTGAGATAAACGAGATTCTTTTATCGGTTATACAACCGCCCTCAGGACGTGTGGTAATGAGTATTGAAAAATATAAAATACGACCCTGTATATTGACTAATAAACAAAATAAATAAAAGATATTGGTTTCACTTTAACAACAGTTTTTTTTTAATTTAAACAATTTACAACGTAATGACTCATAAAATATATTCCTTAATAATGAAAAAAAATGAACAAAGCAATAATAAAAGATAAGGTAAATGAGGCCCCCTTGAAACGTTATTTACTTCTTGAAATTATTGAAATCTAAACAAAGGACAAAGAGAAATATAGTTTTGAAGTTACAACTAATAACAAACAAAGAAATAATATACCTAGGCGGTAAACTTGCGGTTTCTGTTGGTTATTTGCACTGGGCGTTGTCTGGGCGAGTTGATCCTCTGTTGGCGTACGTGGCGGTTATGTCCGGTGATCGCCTCGAAAACGGCTACTTCGTCGGGGTATCCCTAACTGCAGGTGGCACTTGGACTGTGTGATCACTCAGCTAGCGACGGCATCCACACTTTAACTTCACCAGCGGGCGCAAATATCATCACCAGGATAGGAAATTGAAATATCCCACCACGTGCTTTAAAACTGCAATCTTGAAACATCCGATTGCTTATAGGCTCGGTACTTCTTCTTTCGCTGGCATTCTTTATACGGATGGAGCCTTGAGTTAACCCACCCGGTATTTTTAATATATTTGCGTTCCAACTGGCCATACTCCTTGGCCACCCTTTTTCGACGACCTTTTCTCACGTCCGTAACTCTTACTTGACGCTAGCACGCACCTGCGCGCGTAGCCGTCTCTTGGACTATTTCATTACTCCGCCGCATTAGCCAATCAGGAATAGTAAAACAATCACGGAGTGGCAGCAAAACTCAAATAATCATTGTTGTGGCAAGTTGTTACCTATTTAAGAAAATACATGAGTTTAATAGCCATCAGCATTGTTGTTATTTCTACTAAGAATGTGCTGTAGTTAGATACAGTACCAGTAGTCATAAGTAATACGTTACTTACCACAAATTTGTCAGGTACGCTGTGTAATAGCCGTTAATAAAAACACTATTTACAGTAACAACTTGCATTCAGGAAACTGGGTTTAGTTGCAGGTATTAATTAATTAACGAGAATAGTTCCAAGTAAAACTTTATGTATTGTAAATAATTTTTTATCAAGTAAACACTTAGCCCATTCTTCTCAGTGTAATCTCTTGTATTTAACTTTGTTGCAAGTACAAGATTGTGTATCCGTTTTGTTTATTTCTGTGTTTATGACTTTTGTAGGTTAAGTTCAATACCTGTAAACCTGGATTATTAATATTTATGGATTTCTTTTTTAAATATACTCGCTTCTAAACCGACAGGTACCTAATAATTTATTAATTATTTCATAAATTGATTCAGGTTGGGTCGAATGTACTAAATTTATCAACAATGTTACATATAAGATGTACAGTTTCATTATATCAATGTCACTTACTTTTCCCCCCTAGGGAGGTAAAGTAGAACTTTTCTCCCTAAGGAGGAAAAGTACAACTTACCTCCCTCAAATGAAAAAATGCTGGAAAAAAAATACATTTTTTACATTCGCAGTTGGATTTCTTCACCTGAAACACGACGAGAGATTTCATCATGACATTTTTGTTATTGAAAAACGTTATCAGGGTAAGTAGAATAGTGGAACGATGGCAGATTATTGTTGGACATTCATATAAGAAAGTGCAGTAGCAGCCATCAGCTGTTTTGTTAAGATTTCAGTTTTGTGACTGACCTCTTTCGAGGTTACATTTTTTTTTTTGGCAGGTAGCATACATTTTTATTTACTTTTTTTCTATTTTATTAAAGGAAGCTTTACCTTTTCGCTTGAAAGCGATATACTTCTTCAATACACCAAACATTTATGGATAAAATCATGGCGATATTGAAGCCGTATATAAAGAAAGAACTGATGGAATCGGTAAGCAAAAACATTAGTTCTGGAGCTTTTAGTTGATCTTTTAATTTTAGATTCGTTTGTACACCGACAAAATGGACGATTTATACAAATTAATACCACAGGAGTGTTTCCCATCGGATTATGGGGGCCAAGCTGAGTCTATCAGCGAATTAATTGGTAAAAATTATTTGTATTAAATCAAAATTTGCTAAGCTGAACCAATATGCATAACAAACTTCTACGAACAATGTATTATATTAAAATTGTGATCTGTTTTGTTTTTAGAAAAACGTAAGCAGGCTTTTTTGGAAAACGAGCAATTTTTCGTCGATGGTGAAAAAGAGATAGCTGACGAGTCCAAAAGAGTGGGAAAACCTAAGCATGGTCAAGAGGTGTTCGGTGTGGAAGGTACATTTAAGAAGCTAGAAATTGATTAAACGACAAAAAGAAATATATTTTTATTGACAAGTTGCTTGTTTTTTTTATTTTTATTTTTATAAGTGCTTAATTTTAATATAACTTAAGTATTTATTTTTGAATTAAAGTTAGCCTCTGAACACGAAACATTACTGAGACGTTCCAATATAGCTCTTCCACAGAAAATTTGAAACATTATTAAAATATGTTTCAAATTTTGTAAACTTTTTGTAGTTACCCTTATTACATTTATAATCTTTTTATTCGCACTGCTGTAGCAAAAAAAAACTGTCAAATTTGTAATGCTAATAATGCAACTACATTATAGGCACAATTTTACAAAGCTGCTAATAAATTACTTACAAAATGTTGTTACTGTTCCATTGACAAATTCTAAAAATGTATCTTAGAACTTGTAATAATGACATACGCAATGTGGTAAATCACTGCTACATTATCCGGGGGTAAAAAGACTGATGGACATCACATTTCTCTACCGTTCTATTGGTGCATTTTTTGTGACCAAATATTAACTGATGCATCTCCACATGCGCATTGTTTATCATTTCCGTCTTTGCTGTTTACCGTTGTAGCACGTTGTTGTTTGGTAGCGGAGGTAAGAAGACATTTTGCACACGTTTTATCAAGATGAATGAGTGCGTGAAAGAAAATTTGATAATTGGGAATTATAAACGCTCTATTTTTTGATGGTATGAACGTTTAATATCTATTTGTTTCGTCATTATTCAATTGCATGCATCTTTTACATTTAGCAGCATTAGTAATATTAATCAGCTCGTTTGACTGAACAAGTTTCTTAGTAGTCGCTTGGTTTATGCAGTTATTGATAAATACATCGGCATATATTTGGGAATCACACACCAAGGTTATTCGACACTTAATAGTGATAATGAATTATTATTTAGTAAATAATTTTAACTCACACAAATAACTAAATCCATTCAGATTCATAAGATGTGATATATGTTGTACTCCTCCATTTCCATGGAAAAAAAAGATCCGCGTCTTTTTTAATAGATTAACAAAGGGTGACAGAATAGTTAGCGTTTGGGATTAGCGATTAGTAGTGCTTGCTTGATTAATTTTATTAGACAATAATTCCTATTCTTGTCAATTATATTTTACTTGTTGTTACACAGGGGTTGTGTTATTTTTCGCAAAAAGGTGTTTTATTTTTAGTAAATATGTCAATTACAAAAAGTATGTAGAAATGTATGTATATTGAAATTGTAGAGTACCTAAAGGGCAATTAAAAGAATTGAGAAGCTGTTAAATACGTATATATTTTTACAAATTCGTAAAAGTTGACATACTTCGTTCGTTGTTTTAGTAAAAATAAACATAAACATACGAAACTGTTTACTTCGTGTTGAATAGTATTAGGTTATGTGTGCAGGCGTGACAAAATAATAAGTTTTAAGGTTTATTTATCTTGATTCGGTTTTTTCCCCTTTTTTAAGAGCTTTATCATACTCGTCTTGAGTTTTGTAAGGAGACTAAAATAGTTCCCTTTTTCTAGGAGTTAACCATAACTTGTTTACAACAGCTATAGGACTGGTTCAGCATTCTTTTCACCAATTTCGACTCCTATGAAAGCATTGGTTATGCATTGTAAAATCAGATCTACAAAAAAGGAAAATGTAAGCTTATTACGCAATTTATTGGCCTGATATAAAAAAAATTGTTATGATATCTGTTATTAAAACATGGTTGTCACCTTTAAATTACTATAAACTTCAGTTACTGTTTTATATTTGGTAATTTACAACAAAGTCAAAATATCTAACTAAAAACATAAAAAAGATGCACATATTTACTTATTATTTTATCAGGACTTCAACTGTATAACTACAACACTTCAAGAAGATTAATGAATTACGTTTATATCAAAGAAAACCTGCGTATTACTGTATAATGTTCAATCATTTAACTTGTATAGTGTAAAGTCTAAATTATCAATAGTACAAGAACTACAGAAAAAAATTGAAGCATAACGCATCGTTAATATGCCATTACGCCATTATATACTCAGTTGTAAGCTACTTACCTGAAATACGAAGATTGATCCACTGATCTGATTAACGCAAATTTCTATCAGAGATAATTATTGTTAATTTATATTATTATTGGGGAGAAATTACAAATTTTATTAACGTAGAAATAAGTTATGTCAACAAATTGTAAATTAAGAGAAAACAGATATATTTAATAGTAATAGAGGAAATAGTATACAGGCTGATTCTCAATATATGCGACAAACTTTAAGCGCTGATTCCTGGGGTTATTTTGATCATAAAAGTTCATAAGAACATATGTCCAAAATCACTTAGTCCTAAACTTGTAGAATGTTTAATATAAGTTAACATAATTAATGTTTTTATTATAAATTTACAAAATAATTAGTAAAACAAAATTAACTTATACTAACTGTTGAAAATGACCGCCCCCAAACTGCAATACAAGCTTCTATCCTCCGTCGTATTGACTGGCGAGTCCGTTCTAAAATACCAGGGGTATTTCGAATTGTTTGAAAAGCTGCGATAATACGATTTCTCAGTTCATCGACATTTTCAACAGGAGTCGTATAAACTAATGATTTAAGGTGACCTCAGAGAAAAAAGTCCAAAGAATTTAAGTCTGGAGACCGAGGAGGCCACGGTTGTGAACCTCCCCGTCCTACCACCGATCTGGATACGTATTGTCCAAAAACTCGCGAGCAACTAAACTAAAATACGCTGGAGCACCGTCATGCATAAAGTACATTTGCAATCTTAATTGCAACGGAACTTCTTCCAGCAGTAAGGGTAGCTCCTCTTCAAGAAAATTGCGGTATACCTCGCCATTTAACCGCGTCGGTAAAAAATGTGAACCTATCAAGTGATCTCCAACAATTCCGGCCCATACATTGACAGAGAATTGATGTTGATGACGGGCATTCACTAGTTCGTGCGGATTTTCTTCGGCACATATGTGATTATTATGAAAATTAATAATCGCGTTTCTAGAGAAAGTAGTCTCGTCTGTGAAGAATATTTGAGCCAAATAGTCAGGATTTTGTGTGATTTTGTGTTGCATCCATTGACAAAAAGCCACTCTTTGCGGAAAAATCTGCCGGCAAAAGTTCCTGCACCCGTTGAATGTGATATGGATACAACAGTTGATCTTTCAATATTCTCCAAACTGTGGCCTAAAGACTAATGTTTAAAGCAAACGCAATTTTTCTGGTGCTTGTAGTAGGATGTTCCTCAATTTCATTTAGTACCATTTCTTCAACTTGTGGAGTTCTACTGTAGATGGGTGCCCGTTATCAGTCGTCCGTTTTTTTAAAATTTCCCGTTTCACTAAGACGTTGGTGAAGACGGGCAAATATTGAAGGATGCGGGATGATACGGTTCGGGTATCGTCTAGCAGCACGCGAATTTCCATTGGCAAGATCGTAAACGAAATGCATATCACACATCTCAGTATTCATGTAATTTATTTTAGAACAGAAATTGGCAATAAACTGAATGAATATTCTGACAACTATTGACAAATATTGAAATGACAAATAAACAATTCCCTTTCAACACAATAGTTTTTGAAGAACCAACTGTGATATTATATCGCGTTAGTCATAGTTCATAATTTATTATTAAACATTCAATAACTTTAAAACCAAACCGTTTTCGACATATACTCATATGAACTTTTATGATCAAAATAACCTCAGTAATCAGCTCTTAAAGTATGTCGCATATATTGAGAATCACCCTGTATAATAGAAACTATGATTATGCGAAAAATAACCCAGACATTCTTAAAAATAACACAAAATATAAAAAGAAACTCTCTCTTTTTGCTTGACACATATGTATTTTACCGAAAGAAAAAAAAATACTTTGCACGCATTAGTATGTACCTAATCTCCAACCAATCGACAACAATCACGAAATAACTTCATTGTTCTATTTCTTCAAGCCTTATCGACAAACGAAAATTAACAGTTTTTTTATAGGCACTACTTTAACACCTTCGCCGAACATACGAGCTTGCATTACATGCAAAATTTTCCTACACATAAATAACGATATTGCACTATTATCAAGCCATGCGTGCCTTAAATTAATTACGAAGTACTATTCTTGTACCGCTCCGCTTTAGTGATGTTACGTGACTCCAAATTATAGTCATTAAACGCTGCGGAAGCTATACAAGTCTGATGGACACAGATATATAATAGAATTTAGCATCGTATGATACACATTTTAATACCGTGTGGAAGTTCTACAAGTGTCGAATTATCTTGCAAGGTTTCTGAACGGGCGTAGAGATGACTGGATTCGTGGACGTTCAAGGTTTATACGAGAAATGCAAGGAATTGAAGAAGGAAGATGTGCAGATGTTGAGGGAATGGGCTGAGAAGCAACCCCACTTGCCTAAAATTACAGGTAAGTACAGGCGTCCGTCCTATCGAAGACTGGATCTTTTATTACAGTTCTATGTTTGATTTTAGGAAAAAGTCATTTATATAAAAGTTTTATAGAATTCAATGTTGCATATCTTAAAAATAGTTTTGACTGTACAGGCTGTTCCAAAAGTAAGAAAAGGCATACTGGCTCCGTTATTTTAAATGAAACACTCTATGTATTATTCCTTTTTTAAATTCTAAGAAGAAAAATAACATCACGTTATACAGGGTGTATCAAATAAAAAAGTAAATTTTGCTTGGATGTTAACTACATGACATATAAAGCACAAACTCACCGAAACCGGATTTCATCATTAAAAAAAAAAAAAAGTAAAATTTAGAACCAACAGTTCTTTAGTCCGGGCCTGATGCAAGGAAACATTATGTTAAGCACCCGCTAAACTTGGTATTATGTATAAATACATTGCACTCATTTAGTATTAGTCTTAATGGTATTTCGTAAGTTCATTTACGTCATTCTGAATAAATAAAGGCCCTTGTAAAATAGAAAAACTGAGGCATTTAAATTTCTTCTTTTTATAAATAAACATTCTTTTTTATTAAGAGCATTCTACGTAAGTCTACAAAGTATATTTTTATATCCTGAATAAGACGTTCGAAGTTTCACCGGATATGCGACTTCAGTAGTTACAAAAAAACGTAAATATTTTTCTTTTGCTTTGTCGAATCGAGAGTTAGTTGTTAATAACGTACACATGAATCTGAGTTATTTCTTTTGGATTTATTCAATCAAATAACGCAAAATAAATTGAATCGAATTATACAGAAATAAACATAGATACAGAATATTTGCAATATTATTTTACTATGATGTCGTGCGAAAATGAATCTATACATTCCTACGCTTTTGCCGATGCATCAAGCTTCGATTTTCTTTATATGAAATCATGACGGCCTGAAAGGATCGTTTTTTCGAGACGGGAAGAATTTAAATAAAATGTTCGAAGTGGCTTGCACTCCAAGCGCCGATCCACATAAAACTAACAGCAGTAATGGCTGAATGATAGTGGTATGTTGGGATATACTCGGGACAGCATTTAGGTTGGGCACAGGTGCGGCTCTAGCCCACGGCATATACAAAATATTTTTTTTCTCGTTAATACTGACAGATAGACCCCCTGTGCATTAAGACTTTTTGATCGTAAATGATTATAGTTGCTACATATTATTATATTTACCTCTATATCGGATACACCCTGTATAAGCTACTATATGTTTATCTGTCATAACAACGGTGTTATTTACGCTTTTCTAAAAAAAGGACCTTCCTGCAATCTTCCAGTTAAGGCGGCGTAGTTTGTATTTGCATTTGTTTTAGATATTCATATTTTAAGTACCATACATACATACTTATTTTAATACAATACTGACACTAAAATCGATATAATTATATGCAGGTATCCAGTATAGGCCTGAACATTTGCGCAAATTTAGCCCAATGGTAATTGTTTATTACCATAACCTATTAAAAAACTATTATATTTAATTAATAGTAGTTAATAATAATTAAAAGTCAAAGCTATCAGCAAAAATATTTGCTTTATGTAATACCTTTTTCGTGATTTCTTTCTTTTGTGGACTACCTAAAGAAACTTGTGTTTAAGTAAGACCCATCCACATAAGAAAATAAGAAGAACAGAATAAGGAAGCAGTGCTGCCACGCTGTGGTGATAGAATTTTCATTAATAAGTCATATTCTTACCATTGCTAATATTTACCTCTTTATCGTAACATTTGCATTTCGCAAAATGGCAACCTTTTTCATTACCTTCCCTCAAAATTAGGAAGAGTAGCGAAAATAGACCAATTTACACGTGAGATACTTCTAAACAAGGTTAGAAAATAGCGGCAGATTTAAATTTATAACCATCAAAGCACAATTTTTTGACATGCGACTTTGGCAGATGTCAGGGAGCTTTCTAACCTCACAAAACAACCTGCAAAGATTGAAATACTTGAATGATAAGCTGGTTAAGCGACGATTGATAGTGTAAAATAATAAAATCACTTGCGTACTGGTATTTTTACTTTAAAAAGTAAATTACATTAAGTTTTAGTGTAATGGTTTATGAATAAAACGCGTAGTATTTAAGTAATTATGTAAATATATAATAAAATAAATAAGAAAACAAACAATCACTGACATGTAAGAAGGAGAAAGTATTCTTGCCAAATTATTTGTTGACAGATTTGACGTTTAACTACCCAGTGAACCAAATTCAAATTTCTCGCAATTATTTTTAGTAACTTCAACATTGAAGCATGAAATTACCTACGATTTTGTATTAAATCAATAGTTATTTGAATACCTTTAAGTTGAAGTTACTAAATATAATTGCGGGAAATTTGAATTTGGTTCACTGGGTATTATGCTGGTGAAACAATTGTCATAGGCTGCTCTATTAAAAATATATGTCAAAGAGGCGAAATCCCTGAAGTATGGTTTGATCAAAGACATACATGGAATTCACAAATCCAGAAATTGACCAGACAAGCCACCATCGCCCTAGGTAGGTGCAGGAGGCTATGTGGAAAGAATTGGGGACTTGGCCACAAGATGATTCTTTGGTTATACACAAAGTAGCTACTACCACAGCTAGTACCTACATAAAGAAGCCGCTCTCAAAGATGATAGGCCTAATTAAGAGGGCAAAATTAGAGAGCGTCTTCTAGGAAAAAGGGGATCAGAATAGTTCTGAAAAGGTCGCGGTGAAACAGGTCCATAGGCCACCCCAATCCTAATCTAATCTAATCTATTAAAAATAGGTATCATTATTTCTTCTAGTTATCTTTAAATATCATTCTTTTCTCAAAAAATATGTCATTAGCTATATATTTTATTATTTGATGCTAACACATACTTACTAATTCGAGGCTTTATTCAATTATATGAAGTTTATATACTAACAAGGAAACACCGGCGGGTGTTCCCCTCTGATTTCGATGAAACTTAACAGATCGAAAGAGTACCTTAAATAAGAGACACGTATTTTTTTTATCGGCGTATCCGCACGATTTTGGGTACAGCCCCTCCAAAGTTTGGACGATTTTTCATTTTTGAAATATTTCCTAAATTATAAACAGATATTAAATTTTCTCTTAACATAATTTGCAGCATATTGCATGGCCCTAAGGGTGGCGTCGTCCGTATTCGCAAAAAGTTAATAACGGGGGACGGGTACCCCTACCCCATTTTTTTTTACAGTTTTCTTTTTCTTATTCATCAAAAGAGGCCGATTTACATAGAATACGATGATGTATAACAAGTTTAGAAAATTAATAATTGTAAAATAGAAAAATAATAATAACGCTTCAAAATTAATAAACTTGTCTATTGATATAAATCAAATGAACTATAACAGAAATAAGCTTTTATTCTTAACATAATTTCCAGCATAATACGTGGTCTCAAGGTAGATATCTTCATAAAAAGCTAATAACGGGGGACGGGGTACCCCATACCCCCGCATTTTTTTAATAATAATATATCATATAAATTAAAAGGTTTGTAAGGTGTAAGGGTTGGTTTAACATAAATAAAGATATTAGAGTGTTATTTAAAAAAGTCAAGTTATCTTTTACCGTTAAGCAAATGGTCATAATTATAGTCGACACCTGTATATAATTATATCGATTTTAGCTTCACTGTTATATCAAGCTAAATATGTAGGTATGTGTGATATTTAAAATATGAATATCTAAAACAAATGCATATACAAACTACGCCGCCTTATCCGAAAGCTTGCGGCAGAGCCATTTTGTACAAAAACGTAAATAACAACACTGTTATTACAGATAGACATATAGTAGCTTATATACAGTCATGTTATTTTTCTGGGTAGAATTTAAAAATGGAATAAAATACAGGTTGTTCCTTTTACTTGTTGTTCTACTTTTGAAACATCTTGTATAGTCAGGAGCATTTTTAGGTTATGCAGCATTAAACTCTATAAATTTTTTATAGACACATTTTTTTTTTAATATGAAAAGTAGAACTGTAATCAAAAAACCAGTCGTCAATGGGACGGCCTGTACATGTTTTATTTTAAATTAAATTAATAATTTGACATGTGACAGCTATATTATATATCTCACTTACGAATGAGAAATAGTATGAAATATACTAACTAGAGTAGATTTGATTCATTTCATTATACACTAATTGTTATTTAGTTCTATAGATTAATTACAACATTTTGCAGAATTGGACCTGATACTTTTCCTGCACAGCTGCTATTATAGAATCGAACCCACGAAAGCTTGCATAGAGACCTTCTACACCGTCAGAACTCATTGTCCTGAATTCTTTCAAAATAGGGATCCTGTAAAATATTCAGCGGAACTTTTAGATGTGTAAGTTTCTTTCATACTTTTCATACATAGTTCTTCATATAGATTATCTATTAAATTTATTTAATACCGATAAATGTCCGCGCTATGGAAACGTAATTTACCTTGCATATCAGATACGTATGATTATATATATTTGATACGTGTTTAATACGTAAATTATACAATATTTCATACGTATCTCTAATATTGCAAATACGCATCTAAAATGTATACAGCATGTCCCACATTTACTTTCCCACTTATTTACTCGGAAAGTAATGGAGATAAACAGTTACAGTAAAATCCAATGCAAATGGGACGACATAGTACATAAAATTCTGCCATTATAACTCTCCCAGTATAAATAGCCGTTTTTCCTCTCTTCCACTTTATTTTTTTTCTTTAATTGTACCCCCAATTTTTTTCCGCAAGTAAAAGGCTATTTATACGAGGGGTGTTATAATAGCAGAATTTTACGTACAATATCGTCCTAGTTGCAATGGATTTTATGGATTACTTTTTGCGTCCATTAGTTTCCAAGTAAATACGCGAGAAAATAAATGTGGAACACTCTGTATATAGGTTATTTATTCGCAAACACATGCAGAGCGTTTTCCAGCAGCTGATACAAACATAGTTATCACATAGAGCATCTTTTTCAACATCAATTGAAAACAAGGATAGTATATTCTCCATGTAACACTGTCTATGTTGGTTTTCTTATTAACTTATTTATTTTTAATACATTTTTTTTTATAAAATATATATGTTATATTTTATAGTTAGTTTTGATATATTTACGAAAACCTAAAAAAAAAAAATCATGAAAATTTAAGGGATCTCTGTATCCCCAATATGTGTAATAGGGGGCATCAGTTGTTAAATGAAATACTCTTGAAATACTCTCTTGTCATTATGGATGTCCAAATGGGTTATTTATTTTTAAAACTGTAATTAATTGAGAGTTATTTTTACAGATTGTTATATTATCCTTTGCCTAGACCATCGGCCGCTGGATATCAAATTATCTACGGAAAGTTAATAGACTGCGATCCCGATAAGTACATCTTATCGCAACAAATTAAAACGTTCGACATGTCCGCCATGTTGATGCTGCATCAATATGGCTGCGCGCCCGGCCATCTTCTCTTGATCGACATGAAGGGAGTCACGTTTACACATTTAACGAAGATTAACCCCCTCGTATTGAAAAAGTTCTTTGTGTATTTGCAGGTAAAGTAAAAAAAAATAAGAAAAAGAAAATTGTTAAGATTTCTTTTATCTTAAAGAAAATTATTGTATTAATATTTTATGTGTTTCTTGGTCTTTATAATATGTAATTAAAATCTTCATTTTATTCTTTTGTTATTATAAATAAAAAATAAATAAAATAAATTAAAGAGCAAAATAACGAGAAGATATTAATATATTAACTTTGATCAACATAAATATACTCAGTGAGATTAGAAGTATTACACCCAGAAGCAATACTTTGTTGAACTTGATTTTTTTTACATGAGAATGACTATATTTAAAGCAAGCTATGGTAAGAATGTGAACTCTTTATCTTTGATAATTTTCTGCGAAAAAAAGATTATTTTTAAGTAGGGGTGTACCTTAAGGGAGTATTTTGGCACCTTTGCTTTTTATTGTTTATTTAAATCACTGAGTATATAAATAATTCTAACGATAATTTAAAATAATTTAAAAATCATTACTTTTTTTTTACTCAATTTTTTAGGAAGGGATGCCCATACGATTGAAAGCGATGTATTTTATTAATATCCCCAGCTTTATGGATAAAATTCTAGCTTTGATTAAGCCCTTAATGAAAAAAGAATTAATAGATTCGGTAAAAAAAGAATTTTAAAAATATTTCTTTTTTATTTTAATTTTTTTTTTATTTTTAGATGCAATTATTTACCGATAAATTTGAAGACCTATACAAAATAATCCCTCAAGAATGTTTTCCAGCAGATTACGGGGGCACAGCCGAAGCTATAAGCGAATTAACAAGTAAGTATAATTATATTTTTCTAAATTCGTTTCTGTTTTTTCTAATAAAATAAGCAAATTCATTTTCTTCACGATTATTTTTAATAATTTCAAAAAAAAATCACTACAACACATAGAATCATGCTTCAACGTAGAAATTACAAGAAAATATTTGCGGGAAATTTGAATTTAATAAATTTTAATTTTTCTTTCGTTGTTTTAGGAAAACGCAATGAAAATTTTAGGGCGAATGCAAAATTTTTCATCGATGCTGAAAAGTCGATTTCAGATGAATCGAAGAGAGTGGGAAAGCCGAAAGATGCAGGGGAGATTTTCGGTGTCGAAGGTACCTTCAAAAAGTTGGATATCGATTAAAGAGCTTTTTTACCTCAAGAAAAAAAATACAACATATATATTATAATTTAAATCTAACAATATTATTTTTTGTGTCGCTTTTGTTTTATTGTGCATGTAAATAATGGAAATTCCTATATAAAATAAAATAATACACTGCATTACTATAACTATTGTTTAACTCCAACACGAATTACTGAAAACGTGAATATGTAAATTACATTTTAACGATCGTACAAAATTTTTATTGACTGCACAAAACAATATTATTCAAAAAAACAAGTCACTATATTACAACTATTACGAAATCTTCGGCCTTGATTTTGACCGCTGGCGTTATTTTACATCCCGATAAGTCATCACGGATATTAAAACGAATGCATATTATGATTCAGAAAGTATTTTGCATTTATTTTCTATTTTGCAGATAGAAACTGTAGTAAAAAACGTGCTGTAGTGATGATGAGGATTTTAGTAGTGGAGATTGGTATTTATATTGTTAAATTATATACGGAGCGTGTAAAAATTGTCGAAAGAAATATGCACAGGATGCCACACGACGAATGACACCGATATATACAGGGTGGCGCATTAGTATGTGGAAGCTCGATATATCTGACATTATAAAAGTTATCAAAAAAAAATATTATGAAATGTTATAGGTATTGTTAAGCTTTATAATTTAAAATTAGGTGCACATATACAGGGTGTTTTATAACATCGTGGCAGACCTAACTTATATTTTTTTTTAAATGGAATGCTATGCTTTTTTCGCGTTTTTAATTTATGCTTACTTTTGCAAGCCTCCTCGTGCATATTTATTTTGAGTGTTTATTAAAAAAGCTATGAACATTTTAAGTCTAAATTGAGGTATATTAAGAGGGTTAGTTCCGGTAAGAAAAAATGTACATCATCTTTTTCGCACCATTACTTTGTTTGGCTATGTCTTCTATTTTCGCTGGTTTGAGAATTTAACAAAATAAATGTTTCTTGTATACAAGGTGAGTCAAAACTCGGATCCTTCATTTTCTCATTAAACTTTTAAAGTTTATGTAATTTTTCTTGGTAAAAATCACTTTCTTTGATAATTTTCCGCACTGAATGGGGACAAAATGTATAGAAACTTAAGGAAAATGTCGAAATTTTATAGATTTTCCCGTAATAGAAGTATTTTACGCGAATATTATAGGAAAATTTGTGTTTCTTAGAAAACAATCTCTAATGTTGTAATATTACCTAGAAAAATATTAATATCTTTTAGGAAAAACTTAAAATTTCTAACAATTTGGAAACTTACCCCAGTGACCAACTATATTTATTTCATATTTTATAAATATTTAAAAAATATTAAATCTTTCTTGAATATTAGTTATATTAATATAATATGCATAAAATATATTATAGAAAATATATTAGGAAAACATTTAAAAAATATATATGTTATGTAGCGTTAATAATATTTTATTGCAAATGTTTTCTCAATATATTTTTCATAACTCTGCAAGAATATTTTGCTTTGTATTTCTGTAAATATTTATTTTATATAAAAAAAAAAACGATTGAATTTTTGCTTTTGTACATTTGGTGCGTAGGAAGAATAATATAAAATTGGTAAAATATGCATACATAGTAAGTAGGTATGTACCTATTTAAAATGATAGTTTAAAGATTAAAGTAGGTAATATATATCTATTATGATTTAATTAGTATCTAAGTTGAGCGCTGTAACCTTTCTATTAATATATTTACGTTTTGTATTATATTATTTGTAATATTTGTAAGTTGCGAACGTCAACACAACACCTCTATTCATTACGGTGCCGGTGTTATATGATTTAGTATTGTTTATGCGTCTATGGATTAGGTACATAGAATGCATACGCGCACGTGCGTATCATCAACGTTTTCATTCGTTTGTCCGTTACATGTTATAGTATATAATAGTATACGATTAGGGCAGATTAGGGTTAACTGTGTAATTAATTGTTGCGAGGTGTGTTTTAGTTTTTGTGGTGACTACGAGGTAAGCAAAACTTTGAACATGTCATTTATAAGATAATTGGAATATTCAATATCGCTATGTACAGAAATCGTTTAATAATATAATTGTAGGAATTTTATGTATCATATATGTACTGCATCTACCAGATAAATTGCTAGTTGATTTGCTTAAGAGATTCATCTCGGTAGATAAGCGTCATAACCTCAAATAGAGGTTAGAATACGTTGTGTTGTTTTATTGTTTGTACGTAGAATGTTTCCAAATATTATGAAATAAAGTAAAAATAAGTATCGTAAGTATTAGAATGTAGCTACCACTCCAATTATTGTAAATGCTCCAAATGTATTAGTAGGTGTTGATAATGTTGTACGATGTTTTATTCATGGTACGATCTAATACAATTGGCATTATTTTAGAGGCCACAAGGAAACGCCATGAGAGCGCCACTACTGAAGATATGAAAAAAGCCATAGGGTTGTACCTGGCACCAGCCAAGGCTAGACTTAAAAATGAGTTTTTTTTCATTTTTATTGGCTTATTCAAATAAAATGATAATAAATACGTTGGTTTTTTATTTAGAACACTTCAATTAAAAAAATAGTGATTAATTTGATAAACCTTCAGTATGCCAGAATTATTGATTATTAACTTGTATGGTGAGTGTGAAAAAACAAGTTCTTGCCTTTTAGACAACTCTATGTATGTTTCAACTTTTCGTTATCGACGTTATACATTCTAAATAACCAAGAACAGCTTTAGTATTTTGACAAATTAAATAGATTGCATAAAAAATCTCAATTTTCATATAAATATTCTACAAATATTTAAGAAAAAATATAGCGCTTACATTAATTTTAAAATATGGAATAAATATTTTAATTGAATATTTTATCTATATTTAGAAAAAAATATGAAAAATATATTCAAAAACCTCTCACGAAAAATATTTATAAAATATATTTTTAAAAATATCTATGTAATATTTCTGGCTGTTAGGGTACAGTCATAAATTTAATAATTTTCAAGTCTCGTTCCTAAGAACGACTGATTTAATTATAAAAGGTACCAAATTAAAGATAATCGAATCGCCAGCAAATATTACTAACGTTATTTTGCAATCGGTACAGTAGTTTCATTGCAATCAATCACATTATGAAAAAAAAGTTGCTTTTGTGGCCAATATGAAAATTTTATCGACCCATATCACTAATACGTAACTTTGCTAAAATTTTTGAAACTGTTTTATATAAGCATATCTAACCCTCGATTTGTAATTTAATATCCCCAGTACAACATGGTTTCATGCAAAATAGGTCGACGGTAACTAACTTGGCTTGCTTCACCCAATTTGTTTCCGAAGTTATTGATAACAGGGGACAGGTCGACGTAATATACCTGGATTTTCAGAAGGCATTTGATCAGGTAGATCATCATGTTCTTTTAGCTAAAATGCGTTCTTTCGGCTTTTCTAACTCCCTGTTAAATTTCGTTAAATCTTATTTGCTAAATGGGAAACAATGTGTCAAGTAACCGTAATTTCATATCTAAGTTCATTATTCATACATCAGGCGTCCGCCAAGGTTCGAATTTAGGACCACTTCTATTCTTAATTTTTATTAATGACCTTGTTAATGATATACCCTGTCAAAGAATGTAGAATACTTCGATTTAATATCAACGCTGTTGTTTCCTGGTGCAGGAAATACAGGCTTTCACTTAATGTTTCTAAGTGTAATTCTATGATTTTTACTAAAAAGATCAACCCCGTTACTTTTTCTTATACTATCTCCGGTACTACTTTAATCTCTGTAAGTTTAACGAAAGATCTGGGAGTGTTATTCGATCCCAAACTTTCCTTTTCTCATCACATAGCAGATGTTGTCGCACGTACCTTTAAAATTTATGGTTTCATTTACCGCAATTGTAGAGATTTTCGTGATACCAAGACGTTGAGTGCGTTGTTCTTTTCTTTGATACGCTCTGATTTAGAATATGCAATTTTAATACGGTTTCCTATTTACTCAATTCATATAAATAATATTAATTTTTCTTTTACGCTTAAATCTTAGTTTGTAAGAATGAATGATATACTTTTCTTCTTTTCTTGGGTTTTTTTTTTAATTTTTAAATCTTGCCCTTGATAATTAAGAGAACAAATAATAATAAAATATGTTTTGATATTACTCAATCACTATTTTACAGTTTAACAATTTTAAAAACGAGTAAGTCATATTTTTTTTACAAAGAAAAATGATCTAGACAGCACCGAAAACCGAAACGAGCTTTCAATTGGATGTTTGACGTTTTGTCACAAGGTAAGGTTGTTTCACAGTGTGATAAAAGGCGTGTGATAATGAACATATGATAGAGAATGTGCGTAAATTACACATTCTCGCATATTCGAATGCCAAATGATCGCCATCGAACATTTAAAAACAGAAGGAAATCTTTTTATAAAAAATCATGTAGTTTCTAACTTTTAAATTCAACCTTCCTGTGCTATATTTTTTAGATTGGATAGTAGTTTATGACGTAAATTTTAAAATATAAAGCTTAAGAATTTCTATACCTTTTCTTAATATTTATTTTTTGATAACTTTTATAATGTCAGATATAACGAGCTTCCACGCACTAATGCACCACCCTGTATACATACCATGTGATTCAAAATGATTGTCGTAAGAAAAAAAATCCGGAAAAATTTATCTATACTTATTACCAATTTAATGAGCGAAGTTTGTTGCATACAAATTTCATACATTAAATGAATTTTCTTGACATTTAGCGACATTGGCGTGCGTGTTGTAATATCTTTCGATTATTTATCTTATAATTTTTTTTCAAATCGTTTATATTTAGATACATCTAATATCACCAACAATAGTATTTCTGAATACTGTAAGAAAATAAGGGAATTTATCTGTGATAATTAGCTCAACAAACAGGTAAAAAATCAATATTAACATTAAGTGAAATAGTTTATTACATTTTATAATTTTATAGGCTTATCATATACTTCAGCGCAATGAGCTGTCAAAAGAAAGTTACATTTTTATCCCTATAAAGTTTCTACCGTACAGGAATTATTACCATTAGATCACGATAGGCGATTGGAATATTGTCATTGGTTTAATAACAATTTAAGGGACGATGACTTGCTAAACAAATAATTTTTCTCGGATGAAGCCCGGTTTTATCTAACAGACTATATCAATTTACAAAACTATTGTATCTGGTCTGCAGAAAATCCACACGAATTTCGAGAAACGCAATTGCATCCCGTAAAAGTTAAAAGATAAAAGAGTTTGGTTAGCCAGGCAACGAATAATAGGGCCAATTTTCTTCGAGGAAATTGTAACAGTCCAAAGTTACCAACATATGTTGGAATTGTTTATTGCAGAGTTACAAGAAAATGAGCTTGAAGCAGGTTATTTTTAGCACGATAATGCTCCAGCACATACTGCTCGACAAACCTGCCAATATCTTCAACAGTTTTTTGCTGACAGGTTCGTTAGAGCACAAAGATGGCCACCAAGATCGCCTGATCTAACCCCATTCATGTTCGGCTATCTAAGGAATAGGATCTATAGAAACCACATGCATACCATAGAAGAACTGAGAGATGCAGTTTTGTCACTTAATAATTATACTAATTGTATGTTATAATTTAAAGTAATTAATAAATTTAGTTGAACACCAGTTAGTACTGAATTGTAAAATCATAATTTAGTAAAGTTAAATTAATTATATTTCATTTTTACAAGCAGAAACACCAATCCATAGTCTTTTATATAATGCGAGTTCAAATATAGGTTACGTTTTCCTTATTTATGACAGATTCGTTTACTTTCTTGTGTTCCAACACTGACTTAGTTCAAACCTTCATTACAAACACGCGGCATATACCTACACCCTGTTACTATCTATAGGAGCGGAATTGACAATCATTTTGAATCTATGTGTATATGGCTGACATTCGCCGTGCGACACCCTGTACATGCGACTGCAGGCGAGCCACACTATTACGGCATTCAAAAACATTGACCCAGAAACTGCGATACAGGTTTTAAACATTACACAACGTGAATTTAAGTTCTCAACTGCAGCAGAATAGCGGTATACCGGTATATTTATCTATGTATTATTTCGATTGCTGTTTCGAACGATTTGCCTGCACACAACTCGAGAGTACTTAATAATAAAATCTATATTCACCAATCAATAACAATAAGAGATGATAAATTCTTGGAATTTAAATATCAAAGACGTCAGCAGGATTTTTCAAACTGCACGCGTGTCTGATGTAAACACGATTAATTATGCAAATGATACTCGTACACGGAACATCGCAGGATCTTCGCAACTCATCAGCTGTTCGGCAATACACAATAACGAGAAGGAATCAGTCGACCAGTTGAAGTAGCTATCTGCGGTTTCTTAGAATTCCCCACTTACTCGTAAAAAACAAGACGACAGCTCGTTTTGTCCAATGCATCCTTTTCGTTAAATATATTTGAGTCGTGTGGGAGCATACTTTCACTCATTTAGTGTCTAGGTATTCCACAAGAAGTGTGTGTATTATACACGTATACTTTAGTCTGTATCGCGTATAAGTGCGGGTGAAAGTACCATTTTAAGGTTTAAATCTGGTTTAGAGACTTTATTTTTAACGTTTGTGCGTACAAAACTAATTTAAAGATGTTTAAGGTAGGTTTAAAAATATAAATGCGAATAAATCAAACCCTACTAACAGGATTTTCATTTTCAAATTTCCAAATTACGTTCTAAAAATTATTATTGAAAAGCTATTATAAGATTCTTGTATAATAGCTTTTCATTAATAATAACTATATCGAGTTTTAACGTGGAAAAATTTTAAAATCAACATCGCAAAACGAGTTTCTTAAAATCTAGTTTCAAGTTGAGCATACTTTTAGTTTATTTAACGATGTTCATTTTCGTTTATCAAACGAATTTATCAACAAAAAACAAACTAGTCTTTTATATCAATTCTGACCTTCACACTCATATAATAGAAAAAAATATCGTGTTTTATGTTACAACCACAGACAACATCATTGCTCATATGTTAATAATAACCATTATACAGGATGTTCACCGAATTAATCAATTAGAATTTTTCGAAGGTTTAGTAGGCGCATATGGTTTTGAATCTCAGAGAGTAGCCATTATAGCCATTTCCGATAATTTGTGATTAGTTTGCATAAGGCTTTCCTATCCCTAAATGCAAGCGTTTTTGAGATATTTGCGATTTTATTTATTTTTTGATGTGTACAAGGTATTCTATCAAAATGTGGATCTTTGATTACACCTCTATTTTTGAGTTTAGGAAAAAGTGTCTACAAAACTTTTGCAGAATTCAATGCTGCATAACCTAAAAGTATTTTTGACTCTACAGTATGTTCCAAAAGTAGGAAAATGCATACTTACTACGTTATTTTAAATAGAACAGCCTGTATATTATTCTGTTTTTAAATTTTACGTAGAAAAATAACATCTTTTTATATAAGTAACTATATGTCTATTTGTAATAACAACGGTGTTATTGATGCTTTTGTAAAAAAAGCCCTATGCTGAAAGCTTTCGGTTATGGCGGCGTAGTTTGTATATGCATTTGTTTTAGATATTCATATTTTAAATATCGTAAATACATACTTAACTTCATACAACAGTGCAATTAAAATCGATATAATTATATACTACTATAGTCCTAAACAAAAAATATTTGTTTTATGTAATACGTTTTCCGTGATTTCTCTTGGAGGTTACCTAAAGAAATTTGTATTTAAAAAAGAGCAATCCACATAGGAAAATAAGAAGAATAGAATGAGGAAGGCATTTTTATCTATTTCGTAGAATTGTTGAAAAAACCGCCCCAAAATTTGCAAAGGGGGATAGAAATATGCTTAACAGAAAGAGGATATATTTTTAAACATCTGCTATAAGTTTTGATAATTATAAATGATTACTAGGTGTAAATCCTTTTAATTAAAGAAAGTATTTTGTTGTGATTTAATCTTCATTTGTTTTTATTATTAATAAAAGACAAACATCAAGTCTTAGTTTAATGGTTTATGAATAAAACGTGTGCTATTTAAGTAATTGAGTAAATATATTATAAAATAAACAAGAAATAAATAATCACCGACAAGTAAGAAGGGCAAAGTATTCTTACGAAATTATTTGTTGACAGATTTGACGTTTAACTATTATGCTGGTGAAACAATTGCCATGGTCTGCTCTATTAAAAATAGGTATTATTATTTCTGCTGATTATCAATAAATATCATTCTTTTTTTTCAAAAGATATGTGATTAGTTTTATACTTCAATATTTGATGCCAACACATATTTACTAATTCGAGGCTTTATTCATTACATAAAGTTTACATACTAAGCCAACATGAAAATTAATGGAAAATTTCTTAGATTTATTTCAAATCACTAATTACCTATAAAATTCTGCATGAGGTATCATAAATGTTTCATATAAATTAAAAGGGTTTTGATTTAACATAAATAAAGATATCGGATGTTATTTAAAAAAAATCAAGTTAAAGTAGATTAAAGTTGGGCAAATAGTCAGGATTATAGTGGACACCTGTATACAATTATAATGGTTTTAGTTTCACTGTTGTATCAAGCTAAGTATGTCATGTGTATCATATTTAAAATATGAATATCTAAAACAAATGCATATACAAACTACGCCGCCTTAACCGAAAGCTTTCTGAAGAGCCATTTTTTTTTTACAAAAGCGTAAATAAGAATGTTGTTATTATAGATAGACACATAGTAGCTTATATAAAGTCATGTTATTTTTCTCCGTAGAATTTAGAAATAGAATAATATATAGAGTGTTCCGTTTGAAATAATCGAGTAACTATGCGTTTTCCTACTTTTGGAACAGCCTGTATAGTTAAAAATATTTTTAAGTTATGCAGCATTAAATTCTATAAAACTTCTGTATAAAAGATTTTTTCCTAAAATCAAAAATAAAGCGGTAATCAAAGATCTAGTCTTTGTTGGGACCTGTACGTTCTTTCTATTAAAATAAAATATTTTATTAGATATTGAACATGAAGACGTTCTCCAATTGTAGATACAAGTACCTATTCAGTGTTAAGACAATCATCACTAAATCCTACACAGACTGTTCAAAAATTAACCTCGAATCTCTTTACCTTCAAACTAATTAAATATTTCTTTTTCAAATAGTACCCCAGATAACAATTTAAGGTTAATACAAGCCTTTTTAAACGTTGTTCCGACAAGGGAAAAAGGTTGTCAGCAAGCTTGTTATGGCAAGGGTGTAAGCTTACTGCAAGGTTATGACAAGCTTGCTAGTTGACACAGGACAAGGTTTTTCCCAAGTAAGGTTACAGGTTAAGCTTGTCTGTAAAGCATGTGATAAGGTTACCATGGCAAGGTTCCCATAAGCTTGTCTGTAAAAACGATATGACAAAGTTGGAATGACAATGTTGAGCAAGCTTTAGAGAAGCCTGTACAAACCTTGATAAAAGTTTGTAACAATCAAAACCAAATAGGAATTGGATATTAATTTCTTCTTTTTCTTGGTTTCTAGGTCATAAAAATAGTAAATGTACATTAAGGACGTTTCGTTTAATTTCAAGAGCTTTTTCAAGATATATGTAAAAATATAAATTAAAATGGTATACATTTTTTTTATTTAATAACAAAACATTGTTTACTATGAATTTTGAATTATGATTTTATCATTTATTAAACAATTTACTTATAAGTTACACCATTAACATTTATATTTTTATATGTATACTTGAAAAAGCTTTTGAAATCAAAGTGAAACGTCCTTATTAATGTACATTTCCATATTTTGACCTAAAAACCAAGAAAATGAAGAAATTAATACCCAATTCCTGTTTTGTTTTGATTGTTGTAAGCTTTTATCAAGGTTTGTATAAGCTTTCTCTAAAACTTGGCTATAGTCAAGGCAAGGAGTTGGGTATATGACCTCTTCTTCATGTGACTTTGAAAATTACTAAAATATTTAAGGAAAGATATAACCAGCAAGCTGAAACCAAAATAAATTTCGTACAAATAAACTTTATGTAACTTCCAAGTGTTTCCAAAAATGTTTTTTACAAAATTATTGCTAAACAAAACTCAGAGAGAATTTCAGTAAATTAAATATAATTTGCGTTCTTTTTATTATTTTCGGATGCCGTCCATCATCTCCTAAAATATTTTATTGTTTTCAAAATCACATCTGTTTGCATCAAGTAAAATTCATTCAAATAAAATTAGAATTTCAGTATTTAATAATAAAAAAAAAAACTTCTACATATTTATATATACATATTTAGATTGCGTTTTTATATTTATATAGAAACAACACTATATCTATTTTCGTTGCCATCGTTTGCCGTGATTCTCTGTAATAAAAAAACGACAACTATTAAAAAATAAACAATACAGAGATGGGAAGAGAAGGGAAACGGCTATCCAGTTTTCCAAGAGTTGACAAGTCGTCGTGGATATTATGAAAAGTAACTGTTTCCCTCGTTACTACAAAATACAAACTATCTTATTTTACTATACTTAGTGGTTATTAAATAAAATACTCACCAAAAATAATTTTAAGCATTTCAGTCTTCTGAAAAAGGTTTTTTAAGCTTTTCCCTGTTAGAGAATGATTTGCCGCAATATTGTCCTCTAGTGGCTTTTTAGGATGTTTGATGTCAAACTCTTAACGTTCTTCCATGGTTGATATCAAATATCGAATCTGTAAATTTTTTGTTGGAATTAATTCAATAAATGAACATGGTTTCGGACTTAAAAAACAGGTAATAATTTAAATAATATCAATTACTCACCAACTTTTTTTCTCCAAGAAGAGTTTTCAACTATTTGATGGTTTACTAATGTCATAGAAGCTTCTATATCGCTGAAAAAGAATTTCATAAGTTATGAAATTGATTCTCCTCTTAATCCTTATTAGTTACCATATAATGCCTGTGTATTCGGCAGTCTGTTGGGCCAAACCTTAAACCGTATCCATTTTAGTTTCTAAACACTCTGCTATGAAAGAAAAATCTTCTAAGACCTTCCACATTACGCCTGGGTTAATTAATTTGGTGACGCTCATTACTGTAATCGGTTCCTAAAAAATATTTGATAACATTAGAATGATTTCTTGAAATAAGAGATACAAAACATATATATAATATTCTTATTAATTATAACACTAAAATTATATGTGTATTTTTGAATTTATTTAAAAATTCTATTACACTGTCATTAAAACTGAAAAAAACCTCAAACATTTAATTATTCATAATTTCTGAATTATATAAAATCAAATTATACTACAAGCTATCTAGTTAGCAAATATAAACTATAACTTTTAAACTAAGTGCATTGGCTTATGCGCTTATGGTGTAGAAAATTAGGTTAGAATTATATGCATAGTGTGGGGCAATTGGGCAGACACAGTTCAATTCATCGGTTAGAATTATAACTATTGATATTTTGAAGCAACAACGCATATCTAGTAAAAGATATAAAATTAGGTAATACTACTTTTGCATGAATGATGTTTTAAACTATTATACACTGAAACAGCTCAAACGCGTACAACACAACTGAACACAACAAATAATGGCGGTCGATGACAGAATAGCGGAATGGCGGTTAAACCAAAAAAAAATCAATACTCGATAAACGATTGACGCCGAATCACTCAGGAAATACACGAAGTCACCGTACCTTGATATAATAACTTTGTCGCAACCTTGCATTAACCCCAGCATTAACCTTTTACTGTTAAGTTTGTCTGGACAAGGTAAAGTTAAGCAAGTGGCAAGCTTATCGTAAGCTTACGTGTTATCATGTACATGATAACAGAATTGAATGCAGTATAAACTTCTATATCGTTTAATATTGGCATATGATATACCTATTTTCGATAGTCTTTGAGATATTAACATATTATGTTATATTATTATTTTTTTTTAATGAAGCACTATCTTTGTATTGATCAGCATTTATATTGGAAGCATTTCTTGTTATCAGTTGCCTAATTGTTGTTTGATTTTTTTATTAATTTAACGATAATTCATCTTGATTAATTAAATATTAGGGAGCTACAATTGAATTAAATAATATCAATGCTTTTTCAACTCTGTTATAGATTTTTTTTGTAAACAAAGCATCATAAGAAAGGTATAAGAACCAAAGAAAGTATCTGTCTTGATGGACGATCATTGTTTGAAACTTTAGATTTTGTTTTATATCTTTGTATCTATCATTTAGAATGCAATTAGTTCATCATAGATGTTATATATTATTATTATTTGATCGAATTACAGAAACCGGTTATAATTAATCAATTTGACATCGGGTACTCTATATGGACCTGATTTAAATAATTATACTGAATGTTCACAAAATTTAGAATTTTTCCATAGTTCTTTATGCTAATGAGACACTGTGTATATTGTTATATGGTTACATTGTATGTTGAAAGTCGGTGTAAAATTATACCTCGCGTTAAATACTATATATGACACTTTTCGATATAAACGCGTTTGAATTCAGGAATAAATTACGCCCTGACAGGGGACAGAAGAAAATGTATACCTACTAGTATAATATTTGCTATTATTTAAGAATAGTAAATTGTAAATTCAAATTTGTTCATTTTATCGCAATTGTTCAAAATGGCCTCCATTAATTCTTTCAACAGTTATCATGAATTCTAAACAGAAATTTTTCGTTTTTTTCAATAACGGTACGAGTTACAAAAAAGTTTATTAAGATTTTTTTGTTTGGCTTGTCGTGCCCTAACGCCCTATCAAATTTTGTCTCCTATTCCAAAATCACCCTGTATATTACCTATAAGAGCATAAAATATTTTGTTTATTTCTTTTCCGTTTTAGTTAATTTCAATTTTATCGATTGTGCCTTTCGTATTTGGGGATGTATCGCATTTATTAGAAACTACTCCGGAACCACCACAGCCCCCCAAACCGTACGCATTTGGGTACGCCGCTGGACGATATCCTGGTCATATAGATAGGACGCATTCGGAAATCAGTGACGGTGAAGTCGTACAAGGTAAACAAATAGATCAAAAATCGCTTAGAAATCGCTTAACATTTTGTCAATTAATGATATTCAACGGCGTAAGTCTACCTGAGATATTTTAGTAAATATTTTCAAAGCGTGGACTAGGTACACAAAAAAATCCACGAAGCAATTATTCATTCATTTTTTATTTGCTTTCGACATTGGCAGTTGTAAACATAAATATTATTGCTATATCTTCTTTGTAGCCTTACAATAGATTAAATACAAGGATTTGTGGCAATAAAGGCTCGTATTAACGAGAAAATCTATTAAAACGTATATACAAGATTTTATAGGATATGTTTCGATAGTAGGATTATTTTCCTTGTAAAAACACTTAACTACTATTTATTATTGTCTGTGGCGATGTACATTTTACATATGATAGTCACTCCATTTCTTAATAGTCTTTTAAGATGTTCGTGTCGTCCTGTTAAATATATATTTTAATCTTTTAATTTTTTTTGTATCAAAATAATTGACTTATGACATACTGTCACGTAAGAATTTCCATGCTTGATCGTTTGACATTTCCTTTGAAAAGATATTACGTAGATGAATACTAAAGACCAGGTAAAAAGTTTTTGTGGAATTATCATTTGAATTAATTTAAAAATTTGTTATTATATACATAGATACAAGATTCAATAGATTTCCTTATTAATAAAAACCTTTATTGCCACAAACCCTTGTATTTAACATAAATATTTATTAGAGTTGGTAAATTAGGGATTTATTTTATTTTTCTTAAATATTAAAAATTTGAATTTTGGCAATGCTTTTCATGTAGATAATAGATAAGAAATATTTTTAAAGATTGAGAATACTTAAAAAAATATCAATTATAGTTAGTTCACTCTGAATAAATTCAACTTCAAATTCATTAATTTTATGTGACATTGACAGTTGCAAAAATAAATACTAATTGAAGTTGATTATTTTTATGTGGTAAATTAAGGATTTCTTTTTAAGACAATTGGAAATATTTGAAAGGATCATGAATTATGGTTCGTTTCTTGAACGCCACTGGTTTTATTTGACAATGACAGTTGTAAAAATAAATATTTGCCAAAGTTAACGGTTTTTGGTGCTTGCATGTAGTGAATTTCTATGGATATTAAATACTAAATTGTTTACAATATTTTTTATATAGCAAATCATAGATTTATTTCCAAAAATATTAAAAACATATTAATTATAATTCATTATGCATAAAATTATATGTACGAACGTAACTGGTTTTATTTGACATTAACAATTGTATCTAAACATTATATTTTTAAAGATTAAAAATGCTAAAAAGCACCAATTATAGTTAGTTCACTCTGAGTAAATTCA
This sequence comes from Protaetia brevitarsis, assembly GCA_004143645.1. NCBI lineage: Eukaryota > Metazoa > Arthropoda > Insecta > Coleoptera > Scarabaeidae > Protaetia > Protaetia brevitarsis. Next base: position 64,158 of record RXPK01000473.1, on the reverse strand, counting down.
ACTTCAAACTTCATTAATTTTATGTGACATTGACAGTTGCAAAAACACATACTAATTTAAGTTAATCATTTTTATGTAGTAAATTAAGGATTTCTTTCTAAGACAATTGGAAATATTAGAAAGTACCATGAATTATGGTTCGTTTCTTGAACGCCTATGGTTTTATTTGACAATGACAGTTGTAAAAATAAATATTTGCCAAAGTTAACGGTTTTTGGTGCTTGCATGTAGTGAATTTTTATGGATATTATATACTCAATTGTTTACAATATTTTTTAAATAGCAAATCATAGATTTATTTCTAAAAATATTAAAAACATATTAATTACAATTCATTATGCATAAAATTATATATATACGAACGCAACTGGTTTTATTTGACATTAACAATGGTATCTAAACATTATATTTTTAAAGATTAAAAATGCTAAAAAGCACCAATTATAGTTAGTTCACTCTGAGTGAATTCAACTTCGAATTTCACTGATTTTATTTGACATTGACAGTTGCAAAAGTAAATACTAATTTAAGTTGATCATTTTTATGTAGTAAATTAAGGATTTCTTTCTAAGACAATTGGAAATATTGGAAAGGATCATGAATTATGGTTCGTTTCTTGAACGCCACTGGTTTTATTTGACAATGACAGTTGTAAAAATAAATATTTGCCAAAGTTAACGGTTTTAGGTGCTTGCATGTAGTGAATTTCTATGGATATTAAATACTAAATTGTTTACAATATTTTTTATATAGCAAATCATAGATTTATTTCCAAAAATATTAAAAACATATTAATTATAATTCATTATGCATAAAATTATATGTACGAACGTAACTGGTTTTACTTGACATTAACAATCGTATCTAAACATTATATTTTTAAAGATTAAAAATGCTAAAAAGCACCAATTATAGTTAGTTCACTCTGAGTAAATTCAACTTCAAACTTCATTAATTTTATGTGACATTGACAGTTGCAAAAACACATACTAATTTAAGTTAATCATTTTTATGTAGTAAATTAAGGATTTCTTTCTAATACAATTGGAAATATTAGAAAGTACCATGAATTATGGTTCGTTTCTTGAACGCCACTGGTTTTATTTGACAATGACAGTTGTAAAAATAATATTTGCCAAAGTTAACGGTTTTTGGTGTTTGCATGTAGTGAATTTCTATGGATATTAAATACTAAATTGTTTACAATATTTTTTATATAGCAAATCATAGAATTATTTCCAAAAATATTAAAAACATATTAATTATAATTCATTATGCATAAAATTATATGTACGAACGTAACTGGTTTTATTTGACATTAACAATCGTATCTAAACATTATATTTTTAAAGATTAAAAATGCTAAAAAGCACCAATTATAGTTAGTTCACTCTGAGTAAATTCAACTTCAAACTTCATTAATTTTATGTGACATTGACAGTTGCAAAACACATACTAATTTAAGTTAATCATTTTATGTAGTAAATTAAGGATTTCTTTCTAAGACAATTGGAAATATTAGAAAGTACCATGAATTATGGTTCGTTTCTTGAACGCCACTGGTTTTATTTGACAATGACAGTTGTAAAAATAAATATTTGCCAAAGTTAACGGTTTTTGGTGCTTGCATGTAGTGAATTTTTATGGATATTATATACTCAATTGTTTACAATATTTTTTAAATAGCAAATCATAGATTTATTTCTAAAAATATTAAAAACATATTAATTACAATTCATTATGCATAAAATTATATATACCCAGTGAACCAAATTCAAATTTCCCGCAATTATTTTTAGTAACTTTAACATTAAAGCATGAAATTACTTAGGATTTTATATTAGATTAATAGTTATTTGAATACCTTTAAGTTGAAGTTACCAAAAATAATTGCGGGAAATTTGAATTTGGTTCACTGGGTACGAACGCAACTGGTTTTATTTGACATTAACAATGGTATCTAAACATTATATTTTTAAAGATTAAAAATGCTAAAAAGCAGCAATTATAGTTAATTCAATCTGAGTAAATTCAACTTCAAACTTCATTAATTTTATGTGACATTGACAGTTGTAAAAATAAATACTAATTTAAGTTGATCATTTTTATGTAGTAAATTAAGGAGTTCTTTTTAAGAAAATTGAAAATATTAGAAAAGATCATGAATTATGGTTCGTTTCTTGAACGCCACTGGTTTTATTTGACAATGACAGTTGTAAAAATAAATATTTGCCAAAGTTAACGATCTTAGGTGCTTGTATGTAGTGAATTTTTATGGCTATTAAATACTTAATTATTTACAATATTTTTTATATACCAAATCACGGATTTATTTCTAAAAATATTATAAATATATTAATTATAACTCATCATCATTATGTGTAAAATATACGAACGTCACTGGCTTTATTTGACATTGACAATTGTATCTAAACCCCCTCTTCAATAACTGATATTATTTCAATATTATTTATCCATTTTCTTTCCTGACAGGTACCTATTCTTACGTCGATCCAAAATTCAAAGTACGCACCGTAGATTACGTCGCCGACAAAAACGGCTTCCATCCAGTCCTGAATTTCAGCCCACCTCCTCTGCCCCAAGATTCGGTGCCGTGGCCCAAGCTAAAGAGAGGCATCTGGCTCAATTTGAAGCTATAGCCAATTCCCATCAAAGCGGACAAGTTGTAGTTCCTGTACAGACTCCAGCTTTCCAAAGGATCGCCACTAAACACAACGATCTCTATCAAGAAATAGCGGCAGAACACGCTAGATTGGCTGCTGAACGGAAAGCCGCTGACAATTTGAATGAGATACAACATTATTAAATGTTTTACGTAGGTTTAATTCTGTATTTAAGTGTAAGTATTGTAGTGTAACTTGAATGTAAATATGTATTGTTCGTTTTCTTTTAATAAAAAAAAATACTTTTAATAAATTGATTTGAAAATTTAGACTTTTGTAGTAAATGGAGAATTTATTTTTAAGAGTAAAAAGCATACATATTAAGAATATATACGTATTGATAGTGCGATCTGAGTAAATTTACGAACACCACTGGTTTTATTTGACATTGACAGCTGCAAAAATAAATTATATTTATGTAATATAGGTTAGAAGAAGAAGAGTTATGTTCAAAAATTATGACGATATTAAGCAAATATGAATTATTTTTCGTACTGAGTAAATTATACGTACGCCATTGGTTTAATATGACATTGATAGTAAATTATACGTACGCCACTGGTTTAATATGACATTGACAGCTATAAAAATCATATTTATTGAAGTTTGTGTTAAGTTATTTTAATAGGGTTGGGAAATTTTTGAAAATAAGGGTTGGTAGTAGTAGTGAAGGGGAGTAGGGAAGATGGCGAAGTGTTGAGTAGAGACGTTATTTAAGAGTTCATGTTATTATATTACATACGAAAGTTATACGCAATATTGTAATAGTATATTTTGAATTAATATATACACTAAACCATTTAACAAAAGAAGCAGTGCTTGTATTCTTTCGAGAGACGAGTGTCGACGACATTTGTCACCTTTATTTAGTAAATATTTAAAAGGATTGAAGATGGATTTTTATGTTTTTTTAATGTACGTCAATCGTTTAATTTGGCCCAGACAATTGTAAAAACTAGTATTTTAACAGATACGTAACTGATTGAACACACTTATGTGAAAAATTAATAATTTATTCCTAATAAAAAATTATTATTCTTAGGAATAAAAAAAATAACCACCATTTTTATGTAAAAAATTACATGGACTTCACTGGTTTTAATTATGATTAGTAATTGTAAAAATAAATATTTATTAAAGTTGGACACTTAAAATTGGGGATTTACTTAAAAAAATATATATATATTTTTGTATAATATGTAAAGCATTTATTTTAAACAAAAAAAATATTAAAAAAAGATGAATTATAGTTCATTCTAAATTAATTATACGTACGCCACTGCTTTTAATTGACATTGACGGTTGCAAAAGAATATTTATAAAAGAGTTGGCCACGTTTATATAATAAATTAGGGATATACTTTTAAATAGATAGATTGAAAATTTAGATTTTTAAAATATTTTTTATAAAGATTTATTCAATAAAAAAATATGAATCATGGTTCGCTCTGAATAAATTATATGCATGCATGTTTAAGAGTTTTATTTGACATTGATAATTGTAAAAATGAGTATTTGTTGAAGTTATAACTAAGTTGGACACATTTATGTTAGAAATTAGGGATGTTATTCGTAAAACAGAAAATATTTGAATAAATTAATATTCGTTCTGAATAAATTACACGAACCCTATTGATTTTATTTGAATTGACAGTTGTAAAGATAAATATTTGTTAAAATTAACTGATTTGGGTATTTGGCGGATTTATTTGCAAGAAGATTAACGTATATATTTACAATTTTTTTTTATATGAATATATAAAACAAATCAGGGATTTATTTAAAAAAAAATTGAAATTTAAAAAGAATATACGAACGCCACTGGATTTATTTGACATTGACAGTTGTACAAGTAACTGTTGAAGTTAACTGATTTGACCACTTCTATATGTAGTAAATTAGCAATTAATTCTTAAAAAAGTTGAAAATATAAACTTTTACAATATTTAATAATGAATCTTTTAATGTTAATACAGTATTAAGGAAATGTGAATTAAAATACTATGAAGGGCAATATATTTGGTAGTAAATACACATTTTTATGATGCATATTTATTTATTGTCATACACTTAAAATGTCTTTAGCATAAGATAACATAAATTCAATCTTTTTAATAGACTTTTTCATTGATTCTCGACTTTCGAACACAATTTCTGGAAACGTCGACTCGGGAAAAGTCTTTGTAAATTCTCCTGCCTCGTTTTTCTTCTTCTTTTCTGACTTTAAAGCACCTTTAAACAAATTACATAAATCTGACAAACAACACAAGACATAAAATTTCTTCTCAGTAATGTGAGGACCTCGCATGATTCGATAAATATCGTCCTTCATTAATTTCATATTCTCTGCATCAGTTTGAAGCCAATCCAACTAAAATACCTGTTATTATAAGCAGAATATTGAGATAAATGCAAAAATCCTTACATTCATACATTCGTTTTGTACAGATTCAATAGCTTCCTCGTAAGTGTTAAAATTCAAATTTTTACTAAGATTTAATGATAATTTCGATATACAGGTCACAGATTCCACATAAAATCAAGGCATTCTCCATTAAAATAACGTAAAGTAAAAACATAAGATGATAAAATGTTTATAAGATTATATTGTATGACATCTGAGTAAGGTTGCTTCTAAAATCAAAAAATTATACACAAAAAAGTGCATATTTTAAATTAGGGAACAATAAAAAAAGTTATCTCAAACAGTTCCAAAGATATACAATGGAAATTTTAATTTTCTATTTTATTTACACTAATATCAAATATTTTTCATCGAAAACACTCACTGAAATTTCATTAAAATCCTTGATATCCACTCTAATCTGCGGGCAAACCTTTTTAACTCCTTCAAAATCATCAATATCCAAAACTTTATCATTTTTATGCCACATCCACCAAGGTTCCCATTGTTTTATTAACTTTGAAACCTCCTCCGACCTAAATTAACCTCTTAGTACAGATTTCCCACTCTCAAACTTAAACTTCACCTAAGAAATGCTTCGAATTCTTTCTTTTCATTATCGTTTAATTTCTCCCAAACTTTTTCGGTATCGTCCAAGTTTACACCAGCCAAACGTTCACTCAAATCAAAGTCATCATCATCTTCCTCATCGTCCGAATCCAATTGAGTGTCGTCTTCGCTTTGTTCATGCAAACGTTTTAGGATTTCCAGCATCTTAGCTTTGGATTCTTCACCGGCTTCCCCAGGTAAGCTTTGGAAGACACAATCTTGGTAAAATTGTTCGGAGCACTGCAAGTGGTTCTCGTGCTGGTAACATTCTAACGAGCAATAGAGGATGCTGCACTTGGGGCAAGTATATTTTCCTAAAGCGTTGTTACATCTGCAAGTGTAAATTTAGGTTAGGTCGGTGTATTAAATTACATCCATTGAGTTGTATACAATTTGCATGTGTTTTCTTCAGTTAATTCAAGAATTTTTAACGATGAAGACATTTTATTTAACTAAATTACGTTTCGACTTAAATAACAAAGCGATTTTGACAGCCTAATCAAAATAAACAGACATGTAGATAAGCGCAGATAAGTTAGGTCAGATTTGATTTGAGCGCTTCCAAGAAAGGTGCGATTCTTTGCTAACCGAAAAATAACTTTTACTGCGCCATCTAAGCTATGGAAAATTCTTAAAAACAGGCTCACGCGAAGATATAACAAAGTGGATGTCAGAAAAATTGTTACATTAATACAAATAATTGTCACTTTCTGCTGCTGATAAACAAATACTTTCAGAATTTGAATTTAGCGCCTGTTTTACTTTTTGGTAACTTTTAGTAACTTTTACTTCTACCACTACAGCACTCCTAAGTAACCGTCAGAAGCGTCAAAAATACTTCGCACCTAACCTAAAAATCCCACATCTGAAAAAAATGTTTTTAGTAGTTTCTATTCATTTTCTTAAAAAGAAAGAATGAGCAATTTGATTTCGATAAAACATAAGCTTTCCGTAGATATGCATTTACGTTGTTATATTCTTACTCGAAAAAATGGTTGTTTAGGATAATTGGACTATATTGACTATTTTTCAATTTCATCGCTTTTTATTATTGCTGGTGTATTTATTTAAATATCGGCATGGGGAAGAATCGTTGTGCTGTGGCTAGCTGTACCGACACAAAATCTGCGAAGTATATTAAAATTTTAATGATGAAAACAGAATAAACATTAAAAAAAAAACATATTTAGACATAGGTTTCCAGTTAGAAATGATGAAGCCCTTCGGATATGGTTGGAAAGGCTCGGAGATAAGAATTTAAAAGCCAGTGAGAAAAAGAAACTTGGCCATACGCTTCTTTGTTCATCTCATTTTATCCCAGAATGCCACAATGGAAAATTCATTGCTAGGAACTCATTGCCGTCAATAAATATGCCAGGTAATATATTAATCAAGTATAATAATAGTAAGGCAATGCATGTAATGTTTGTTTAGCTTTTACGGAAGAACCTTCAATAATGAATTCTTTTTTGAGTGCAATGAAATATGCAAACAATGAGTTAATTATGGATTTATCACGTAAGTAAAGATGATTAATTTGAATTTATTTAAGCATTAAGGCCGTTTTACCCCTATCTATATATTGGCCAATTTAAAATTTTACGTGTATAACACGTATTTAATCCATGTTATACAGGTAACAATTTTAAATTGGCCAATAAATAGCTAGGTGTAAAACGGCCTTTATAGTATGTGTTCTATTTTAAATGTTGCTGGTAAAGATATTCGTTTTTTTTTTCCTAATACTTATTTTTCTATTTACATGAATAAAATAAAGCTTATTATAGGAGTATTACCAGATTTTAATTTTATTGAATTTGCTTCAGCTTAAATATTATAACGTACAAAAATTAAATACAATCAAAATTCGTAAATAAAAAAAATATATTATTTTTGAAGTGATCTTCTTTATCGGCGGAAAGACAAAAGCGTTTCGAGACGAAATTTTATTGGTTGAAATTTTTTGACATTTATGCCTACGTCAGAATCTATTTTTAACTCTGCTATTGCGCCGCCATATTAGCATCAACTTTTCTTGCGTTGGGGTGGCCCCAAAAACATTAAAAAGTAGTTTTGTGTTGTGATATACTAGTGAAATATGGATAAATTAGCCGGCTATGGTAGCGATGATGATTGTGAAGAATCGCCGAAGCACAGAAAAGCGGTAAGTTAATTATTTTTCGATCGGAATTGTGTTGTATTAAAATCATCTATTGTTGCTATCCAATTGCGTTTTATTCAATTTTAATCGATTATCTCATGTTGTAAAATACGTTATTGCGTAAATCTGTGTTATATTTGTAATGTAACATCCTTGAATATTGTGTTCATTCCAAACGTAAAACGCCGAAGCTTTCATCATTTATTATCTTATTTTACGACTGTTATTTAAAAAGCAGTATATTTTAATGGAATTATTTGATGAATGCTATAGTATGAACATCGTAACTTAACAGGAGCACACGGCGTCGTACGATCTGACGAGGAACTCGCAAAATAAGCCGACGAGACAGATCGACGTCAACTATGAAGAGGTTCAGATGGATTTAAGCGAGGTAATAACTTAGATATTTTATAACTTTAAGCTGTTCTTATACTCGTACAGTTAACGATTCTTCTAAACCTGTCAGATAAATACAAAAAAAAAAAAAACTATTTAGACAGAGAATTTTGAATTTTTCTTTTACAATTATCGAATTGAGTAAGACGTATGATATTAATTCGCTCTCTTAATATATTGTAAAGAGTATTTGGTATCGAGAGTGACCGTTCGGATCGATGTTGCAAAAACGACAGAACACACCGTTTGGGTGAGTATAACTTGACAGCAACTTTTTGGGGTTCAAGTTGTATTTTAGAATAAAGATAAGCAGGTAACGAACACTTTTTTCTTTTATTTTTTTTGTCATTATATATACTCTTTTTTTATATATATATATTTCGTCCATTTTCTTTTAAACCTTTCCGCCTTTTAAGTATAAAACAATTGAACACTCGTTACGTGTCAAAATGTCAAGGCATTCTAGATTTGTCATTTGTTTACTTTTTTATTTCCAAATTTAAATAAGAAAAAACATGTTTCGGTTTTATCCCACACATTTTCATCGCAAAAGCTAATTTAAAAATACAGAATTGTTGCAATTCCCTCAGGTAAGGCATAATATTTTCAACAGGACTCGAACAACAGCGACTCGTCCTCTAAGGACACTCCGACAAGCAGAAACGACCACTCAAGCAGTAAATCGTCTCGTAATTCTGACCATCGCAGGGATAATGGAAGGGACGATGAGAAATACAGCCGTGACAGCCCGAAATATCGTGATTACAAGTCCAGGAGGGACGACGAAGAAGACCGGTATCGCAGAAGGGACGACAGAGATAGAGATAGATATGGCACCAGTCGGAGTAGAAATGACGATAAATACAATAAAGAAAAGCATCGAGATGATCGCGAAAGGAGTTATAGATCACGGAGATCTTCCAGCAAGGAACGGAGAAGTCGTTCTCCGAGGAGACAAGATAATCGCAACAATAAACGCTCGAATAGCAGAGATCGAGAGGTGAAATCTACTTACACCCGGAGATACGAAAGGCCCAATAAACCCGAACCAGAAAAGATAGGTATGTTTCTCTCTCGTTAGTCTAAAGTACCGTTTCAATCTATAATTTACAGAAGTGGAGCCGAATAAACCAGTGGAACCCCCAGTCAATGTTAAGCCAGAGACTGATAATAAAGACAGATTCTACATGCCGGGAATCACAGGACGGTTCAAGGATCAAATCGAACGCAGGAAATTGTTATGGCAAAGGAAAGGAGGGGACGAAAAGAAGGAGTGCAGCGCTCCACCAACAACGGCTGGAAAAGTGTGGCAGGCAACTACATTCGCACAAGACACTGATGGTATGAATTAGTTTTTTTTTAACACTGCGTAGGCTTTCACGGCCGGTGTAACTATAACTAACAGCTTCTTGCGGGTTTCGCCGTGTGTCAAAACTTTCGCTCGACGTTTCGCTGTTCATACTGACAGCTTCTTCAGGATAACTGAACTGGACTAACAGTCAGTTATTCCTGAAGAAGCTGTCAGTATGAACAGCGAAACGTCGAGCGAAAGTTTTGACACACGGCGAAACCCGCAAGAAGCTGTTAGTTATAGTTTTTTTTTTCTTTCCCTTTTTGCGAGACGAACGCCACTGGTTTTATTTGACATTGACGGTTGTAAAAATTAATTTATTTTTTAAAGTTGAGTGATTTGGTAACTTGCGTAGTAAATTGAAGCTTAAAAGATTGAAAATATTGAAAAAAATATGAATTATAATTAGTCCTGGACAAATCAAGTTAAATTAGACGAAAATCGCTGGTTTAATTTTAAAAATACCTGAAGAATAATTAATAATCATTAAAATTAATTGATTTCGTTGCTTTTGTCAAGTAAATGAGGGATTTATTTTTAAGTAGATTGAAAATTTTAAAGAAAATATGAATTATAATTTATTTTGAGCAATTTACACGAACGCCACTGGTTTTATGTGACATTGACAGTTGTAAACATAAATATTATTAAAATTAACTGATTTCGGTGCTTTTGTCAAGTAAATGATAAAAAGTATTTCTTTTTAAGAAGATGGGAAATATTTAAAATCAATATACTGACTATTATAGTTTATTCTGGGTAGATTAAACGAAAGCCACTGGTTTAATTTGATATAGATATTTGCAAAAATAAATATTGGTTAAAATAAACTGATTGGGTAATTTTGTGTAGTAAATTAGGTTTTTTTTTTTTTTTAATATTGAAAACTTAAAGAAAATATGAATTAGAGTTTGTAAAAGTTTTTTAACGATTGAAAAGTTTCAAGAAATTAACCTCTTTGCATCTTTGCAGTTTGAAGAAAATTTGAATTATAGTTTGTTCTGGGGAAGATGCACGAACGCCACTGGTTTCATTTGACATTGCCAGGTTCAAAATAATAAATATTAAAATTAAATGATTTCGTCACTTTTCTCAAGTAAATGATGGATTTATTTTTACAAAGATTCAAAATATTAAAAGTATTATTATACTGACTCTTATAGTTCAGTTTTCGTTAAATTAGACAAAAGTCACGTTAGTTTAATTTGATATTGATAATTGTTAAAATAACTTAATTCAGTAACTTTTGTGTAGCAAATTAGGATTTTTATTCTTTAAAAGATCGAAAAGTTTAAAAGAAAAATATGAATTTTAGTTCTGGGGAATTTACACGAACGCCACTGGTTTTATTTGACGTTGACATTTGTAAAAATAAATATTAAAATTCACTGATTTCGTTGTATTTTGTCAAGTAAATGAGGGATCTGTTTCAAAATATTAGAAGTAATATATTGGCTATTATAATTGATTCTCGTTAAATTAGACAAAAGTCACTCTAGTTTAATTTGATATTGATAATTGTTAGAATAAATATTGGTTCAAGTTAATTAATCCGGTAACTTTTGTCTTACAAATTACGATTTTATTTTTTAAAAGATTGAAAAGTTTGAAGAAAATATGAATTAAACTATAATTCATATTTTCTGGGGAATTTATACGAACGCCACTGGTTTTAATTGACGTTGACAGTTGTAAAAACAACTATTATTAAAATTCACTGATTTCGTTGAATTTTGTGAAGTAAATGAGGGATTTGTTTCAAATTAAAATAATATACTGATTATTATAGTTCGTTCTGGTTAAAGAAATAAATATATGTTAAAATTAACTGATTTGACCACTTTTTTACCAATGGAGTATTTATTTTTACAAAGAATAATAAATAACAAATATTATGCTAAAAAATATATGGTTATAGTTCTGAGTAAAATACACGAACGCTACTGACTTTATTTGTCATTGACTGTGTTTGCTAAAATTAACTAAATTGAGCAGTTTTTAGTAAATGGATTTATTTTTACATAGACATACAAAATATAATATCGATTATAGTTAGTTTTGAATAATATATACGGACGCTACTGATTTCATTTGACATTGACAGTTATAATTATAAATCTTTACTAAAGTTTATCGATTTGATCATTTTTATCGCGTAAATTAGTAATTTGCTTATAACAATTTTAAAATAATTAAAAACCATATATTTTCCTCGATCCAGGTAAAGTCGCAAGCAAATTCAAACGTTTAATGGGAATTAGAGAACCGGGCGATGGTCAGAAAAGCGGCACGGACACTTTGAAAAAGCAAGAAGAGATGTTCAGCAGCATGGAAGCCCAATATGAAGTAGCCCGGACAGCTACACACACAATGCGTGGAGTGGGATTAGGTTTCAGTAGTTTCCAACGATAAAATTATGCCAAAAAAAAAAACAAAAACAAAATATTTATCTACAAACGATAAAAAAATATCATGTATTTATAGTGTAAGGCAATATTTTCATTTGTTAGATTTATAATTTTGCGTTTATAAATACATGGTGATTGTATTAAAGGGAATAAGATATTTTTTTGTTTTGAATACTCCGCGAAAAGATTAAATTGTGATTAGTCGATTGGCGAGCCAATCGCGTGCGACGAGTGTCTTGATTGGTCTTGAGTATTGGCCAATGGTGTATCGTTTTATTTTGAATTGTATTGAATTTAATGATTAAAACTGCGAAGATTACGGCTTTGATAATTGACATAATTTCTCTTTATTTGTGTTTGAAACAAATGAAAGCGTTTTTATATTGTGTAAATAAATAATGAATTACTGTGTAATTACTAGTTTTTATTATTATTTTTTCCTTGTCGAATAAATAAATGTTTGCAGAATTACTTTTGTTTAATTGTGTGGAAGAATAGAGAGATATATTATTATATTGACTTAATTTATTGGCTTTTAGAAACTATTACAAAGATAAGCACTTTTTTTAATTAAATATACGAACGCCACTGGTTTTTAGTGACATTGACAATTATAACAATTAATGTGTTAGTTTTCTAAATTGTGACAGTTGTAATTCCTGCATTACAACTGTAGTAATAAATCTTAAAAGAAAGCTAAAAATATCAAGATAGTGTTAATTAATGTTTATTTTGTGTTTGGATTTTTTTTGAGTAAGTATACGAACGCCACTGACAATTATAAAAATAAAGACTAATTTTGCTTATTTTTACCAACAAAATCAAGGGATAATTGTTGGGAAGACCTATAATAAAAAATAAAAAAAATGGTTATAATTTGTTCTTGATGGATTATACTGACGCTAATGGTTTTATTTGACATTGGCAATTCTAAAAATAAAATACTTTAACGAAAGAACAGTAAAGGTTTGATGGTCAGTAGGAAATAAGCATAACAATTTCAAAAAAATATTTGAGTTTATTCTCGCACTTCTGAGTATACGAACGGCACTGGTTTTATTTGACATTGACAGGTCTAATAGCAAAATGTGTTGAAGGAAAGAACGGAATACGATTTATAGTTAGCAGAAGGTATAAAAGAAAAAGGATAATAGAGTTTAGACTATTAATTAATGTTTATTTGGGTTTTATGCAATCTTAACAGTTGCAAAATAAATACTAATGATTTTGGTCACTTTTATCGATGGAGCTGGGAGTTTTTAAGGTTAGAGCTTTATTTATTAAAAATATTGATTACATTTTTTTTGATTAATTTTAAAAACGTCACTGATTTCATTTGACACTGACAAGTCTTCATAAAAATAAAATACGTTGAAACAAAAAATTGAGAAGGTTTGATAGTTGGTAGAAAATAAGTATAACAGATTAAAAAAATATTGACATTGACAGTTGCAATAATACATATATCTGAAATAAATAAGCTGTATTGTTTTTTTTTTAATAATGTTAATTATTACAACAAATAAATCAAAAGAAAAATCATTTATTTTTATTTGAAACATATTTACATCAAAAGGAAAACTCTCCGAATAAATAAACAACTTTTATTAATATTTATGGGTAAATTATACGAACGGCACTGCTTTTTGACGTTGACAGTTGCAATAATATAAGTAATTATTACACTGTATTAAGATTTTTTTTAATAATGCCAATTATTATAACAAATAATTCAAAGAAAATCATTTATTTCTATTTGAAATACTTACATTACGTCAAAAAGAAACTTGTTCGAATAAATAAATAATTTTTATTTATATTTTTGGGCAAGTTATATGAACGGCACTGGTTTTACTTGACAATAACGTAAATATCTGACATAAATACGCTGTATTAAGATTTTTTTTAATATGATTAATTTTACAACAAATAAAAATCAAATATATCTATTTAATCCAAATAAATAAACAAATTTTATTTATATTTATGGGTAAATTATACGAACTGCACTGGTTTTACTTGACATTGACAGTTGTAATAATATAAATATCTGAAATAAGCTGTATTATTTTTTTTTTAATAATGTTAATTATTGCAACAAATAAATCAAAAGAAAAATCATTTATTTTTTATTTGAAACACATATTTACAACAAAAGGAAAACTCTCCGAATAAACAACTTTTATTAATATTTATGGGTAGATTATAAGAACGGCACTTCTTTTTGACGTTGACAGTTGCAATAATATAAGTAATAATTACACTGCATTAAGATTGTTTGTTTAATAATGCTAATTATTATAACAAATAATTCAAAGAAAATCATTTATTTCTATTTGAAGTACTTATATTACAGCAAAAGGAAATCTGTCCGAATAAATAATTTTTATTTATATTTATGGGCAAGTTATATGAACGGCACTGGTTTTACTTGACGTTGACAGTTGCAATAACGTAAATATCTGACATAAATACGCTGTATTAAGATTTTTTTTTTAATACGATTAATTTTACAACAAACAAAGCAAAAGAAAAATCAATTATTTCTATTTAATCCGAATAAATAAACAACTTTTATTTATATTTATGGGTAAATTATACGAACGGCACTGGTTTTACTTGACATTGACAGTTGTAATAATATAAATATCTGAAATAAATAAGCTGTATTGTTTTTTTTTAATAATGTTAATTATTACAACGAATAAATCAAAAGCAAAATCATTTATTTTTATTTGAAACACTTATATTTACTTCAAAAGGAAAACTCTCCGAATAAATAAAAAACTTTTATTTATATTTATGGGTAAATTATACGAACGGCACTGGTTTTACGTGACATTGACAGTTGCAATAAAATAAATACGCCGTATTAAGATTTTTTTAATAATGTCAATTATTACAACAGATAATTCAGAGAAAAAATCATTTATTTTTATTTGAAACACTTATATTTACATCAAAAGGAAAACTCTCCGAATAAATAAACAATTTTTATTTTATTCTTCATAAATTAAATGGTACGGCAATTCGAATCACACCTTTCATCGATTACATTATTAGTATACACATTAAAAAGGGCTCTTGTTCGCGTTCAACTAGATGCTAAAAAAAGGTAGCGGAAGAACATACGTTTTCTTTTATTAAGGATAATATATACAAAATAATAATCCGCGCTCCCAAGTCTAAAATATCAAACTAAACTGTATCGGGAGGACTGGCAGGACCACCATCTGGCTTACTCTCCAATGAGAACGGAGGAATCCGGCAATCGAAACTATAACCATCTTCTCGTTCCATCCGGAAAGTTCCCCTACAGAATAAGATAAATTCCTCTCAAGAAATTCTTAAAACACAGCGAAAAAAAACGGGTAAATTTACCACATATGTCCACTGGGTGCTTGCAAACTGACGTGACTGCTGTATTGGAAGGCAGGAAGTGTCCTGGTTAATGCCGGTTCCTGTCCGACAACACCACGACCACGTACGGTTTCTAAGGTTCCGGACAACGAGAAGATCCTCCAATGTCGCTCCCTTAACTGCACAGCCAACGCTCCTAAATTCTCCAAACGTATGCAGTACCTCCACTAATTTAAAATTAATTTGGGGGAAAAAAATGTTAGATTATAAATCGTTCGGATCTAATAACTTCAATTACCCAATAGACGGAGTTCGTGTGAGATTCACGGCAGCCCATATAAAAAGGTATGACAGTTACTCGTACGTTTTCGGTCGTTTCTTTATGGACATCGGACAATTCCAGCCAGGGGTGATTCTTATTTTGCCAGGCACGTAAGGTCTCTTGAGCTACGAATGGGGGATCTGGAAAAATGTTGAGCGACAATAATATAGTGCTCAAAAAAAAATACTATCTTTATGAATCGAGTGATTTTCCAACATTAAAAAATACATAAGAAAAGGGTGATTATAATCGGTTCTCAGTAAAATATACGAACGCCACTGGTTTTTATTTGACATTGACAGTCGACCAAAATAAATACGTGTTGAAATTAATTGATTTGGGCACTTTTATATAGTGAAATATTTGGTGTTATACGAGGAAAAAGAAAAATATTGATTTATACTGAATACATTTAAATATTGCACAAAATGTCATTTGAAAATGTCGTTAAGAAATAAAAATTATGTCCAACGTTAGATTAATGGCCTTTTTATAATACTAAAATAGGATTTGATGGAAGAAAATATTGATTTGTATTAAGAAAAGCAATAATAATTTTTGTCTAAAAAAATTACAATCTTTCTGGGTCGAGTGATTTTCCGACATTAAAAAATATATAAGAAAAAGTTGATTATAATCGTTCTGAGAAAAATATACGAACGCCACTGGCTTTTGTTTGACATTGACAGTCATCCAAAATAAATACGCGTTGAAATGAATTGATTTGGGCACTTTTATATAGCAAATTATGTATTTGTTGTCAAGATTTGGAATATTAAAAAAATATATACAGTATGTCTGAAAAAGTTGGCAACAAATGGTCTTTTTTTTATTAATAATTTTATAAAGAAAAACATTCTTTGTAAAAAGTTCTGCTTTCCATATAAATCAATGATCATGAATAAAATTTGTGAAATATTTGGTGTTACACGAGGAAAAAGAAAAATATTGATTTATATTGAATAAATTTAAATATTGCACAAAATGTCATTTGAAAATGTCGTTAAGAATTGAAAATTATGCCCTAGGTTAGATTCACGGCCTTTATAATACGAAAGTAGGATTTTTTTGGAAAAATATTTGATTTGTATTAAGAAAAGCAATAATAATTAGTACCCAACAAAATTACTATCTTTCTGAGTTGTGATTTTCCCACATTAAAAAATATATAAGAAAAGGCTGATTATAATCCGTTTCGAGGAAAATATACGAACGCCACTGGTTTTTATTTGACATTGACAGTCAACGAAAATAAATATGCGTTGAAGTGATTGATTTGTGCACTTTTATGTATTAAATTAGGTATTTGTTTTTAAGATTTGGAATATTAAAAAAATATATATACAGTATGTCTGCAAAAGTTGGCAACAAACGGATTTTTTTTATTTTATTATTAATTTTACAAAAATCAATCAATCAATAATTAAGAATCAAATTTGTGAAATATTTGGTGTTATACGAGGAAAAAGAAAAATATTGATTTATACTGAATAAATTTAAATATTACACAAAATGTCATTTGAAAATGTCGTTAAGAATTAAAAATTATGTCCAAGGTTAGGTTCATGGCCTTTATAATACTAAAATAGGATTTGATAGAAGAAAATATTGATTTGTATTAAGAAAAGTAACAATAATTAGTGCCTAAAAAGTTACTATAATAGTTAAATTATACGAACGCCACTGATTTTGACATTTGTAGTAATAATCACGATATAGGACAATATTTTTAGTTCAGTGCTGGCACATAGAAGAACTAAAGTAATTATTTTCAAAATGGGCTATGCTAAAACAATTTAACAATCGAAAATTATAGCCTGCTGTCATGTGTCGCAGTTGTCATTTCAAATAGATAAGTAACCTAACCTAAATTTATACCTGTCACCCAGTGTTGGGCGTTAATTAATTATTTACCAGCTGATTAATGTAATTACATATAAAAGACCTACTTACATTAAAATTTAATCATTTTGTAATTAAAATTTGAGTAATTAAACTTCCTTAATAACAAAAGTTAATTAAAACTTTATCGTAAAAGCTTTTATATTGAAAAAAAAAAATTATATTGCAATTACGACAGTTTATGAAATATTGAAAGAAAAATATTGAAGTTGTAAAAAAGAATATATGTTAAAATGAAATAAATGTAAATTATCTTGTTCAATATTTACAGACATTTACGTTATGGCAACAATTTCGAAATTTTAAATTGAGAGAATCCTGTCAATTTAACAAATTTATTCGATTTCTGCCTCAAATGGCCTTTTAAACCATTGAGAAAATAAACTTCAACATTAGCAGGATTCCACTTTTGACACCAAAAAAGAATTTATTGAATTTTACCTTTATCAGAGTTGTAAACGAGGAACTTATCAAACAATTCATGTTGTAACGGAGTCCGTTCGGCACTTGTATAAGGGATAATATCATCGTGAGCGACATAATCCAATCCTGGTATAGCATAGAGGCTGCGTGATGATTCTTGATTACCGAGGAAAGTGACAGCTTCAGTTTGTGCCCTCTAAACACAACAGATGCTTAATTTCCAACCTGATAGTTACTATTTTGTACTTACGATAAAGGGGCAATCACGTTGATCGATTAGCACTTGATAGAATATATGGGTACGTCCACGCACCTCTTTTCCCACTCCGGGCGCTGGTTCCTCGTCACCTTCCCTGTGTTGCGGTAAATCACGATCATACACCCTAGCGAGCCAAGGAAACAAGACGACACCTCGATATCCGAAGACTTTATGCAAGATCAACTGTCCGGTATCATATTTACCTGACAGTTTTGGTGTTTCTAACTTTCCCACTTCGGCTAACCTGAAACGATCACAAAAAATACTAATAACTCACCTTTCTGCGTCTTATTTTCATAAATTGGTCCGCCAGATTAAATAAACAAACAATGCGTATTAACCTCTTGACATTATACGTAGAAAAATACCGCTTGAAATCGCACAAAAACATATCTAATCGGATACCAGAAAGGTGTTCGTTTATTACCTGGCATATTTGCAATTTTGCGTCGTTATCTGTTTAGTTAGGGCGATCAGATTTCTGTGAAAGTTGGATGTCAGGATTTCCATCTTTTCATCTTAGCGGAACGGCGTTTGCGACTGCGCGTATTTTCACGAACATTTTGGCGATCGCGATGGGGAATTTTTCGTTTTTGGCAGAGCGAGATATATTGTGGATAATAATAATGCGTTCGATGGATTTGTTTACTGGAATTTTCGATGGGTTTTTAAATGTCTAAAAATGATGGTTGGTGTAAAGTTTGACTTGCGAACTGTTTTTTTGTGCATTAGCTTCTTACGTCGTGTTCTTGCGTTTGACGTTTCGTTAATAATAGACGATTAATAAAATAGCATTTCAGTTATTTTAATTTTCATTATTTCGTTCAAAATTCAACGATGGGGAAATTCAATAAGAAAAACCTAGAATTCAAATTTTGTGGTCACTTTGTATAGATCCTAAAAGATGTCGCTTCAACCCTTATGAAAATTTGTCTTTGAAAAGTAATTAATTTGTTTCAATAATATAAGACCAACATAAATAGCGTTTTAAAATTTCATAACACATTTTGAAGAAACTAGTTTTAATAAGAAAAATTCATAATTCAATAAATAAAATTAAGTTTACGGCAGCTTTGACCAAACTATGAAAGATGGCGCCCTACCTCCATACGGAAAACTGTACTTAAAACAAATTTATTTCAATAATGAAAGAATTAATATTAAGTATTGCTTCAAAATTTCATTGTGTCGCAGAATAATTTGTACAGCTACGTTCTAGGAAAACAGATTTTATAATAATGATGAAAATTAAAACTTTTAATTTTATAGCAGCTTTGAACAAATTTTGAAAGATGGCACGACATTCATCTATAGAAAGCTGTATTTTAAGGAAATTTATTTCGATAAAATAAAGATTAATACTAAATAGCATTCCCAAACTTCATTAATTCAAAAACATTTCATAGAAATCAATTATTTAAATAGAAAATTCATAATCATAAAGAAGACTTTACGGTAGCTTTGGATAATTAATCAAAGATGGTGCCGTATTTGCCCATGGAAAATTGTATTTAAAGCAAATTTAATTTGATTATATGAGATTAACACAAAATAGCGCTATAAAATTATATTACTTTGTAATATAATTCACATAATTTAGTTCTAGAAAAAGGAAATATAAGTATAAACAAACATTAATTCTTCAAATTTCATAAAGTTAGGGGAAGATGGCACCACATAATCATCATAAATAACCTTCAATTAAAGTCATCTGCAATATGACATTTCAAATGTCAAAAAAATGTTGCTATTGCAATACAAAACACTAAATTAATATAAATAAAACATAATAAACCGCGCAAAATGCTCGATTAAAATCGAAGGGGGAATAAAGCTGATCAGCAATCGCGTGTTCATATCGAATATAAGACTATAGCGTGAGTATTTTACATTGACAATCGCAACCTAAGTTTTTTACGTAATTATTGCATTTCAGCGAACATCCCTCCGTAAATATGCCGGAAAATCTAGAATTACAACAACTCGTCGACGAGGAGAACGATGATGAATTGAAGATACATCAGCCGAAAAGAAAATACTGCAAATGCCCCTATTTGGGGTTAATCCTCGCTACATTCAGTTCCCTGTTCTTTTCCCTGTGTTCGGTTATAGTCAAATGGATGACTCACGTGGATCCCATGGCGTTAGCCGCGTATAGATATCTAGGTGTCTTATTACCAGCAATACCGATCGTTATTTACAAACGTGAGCCTCTTTTCCCGAAAGGGAAGCGAATAATGCTTCTGATGCGTTCGTTTATGGGTACGGCCGCTTTGATGTTGAGTTTTTACGCATTCCGGCACATGCCGTTAGCCGACGCGTCAGTGATTGTGTTTTCAGTGCCTGTTTTTACCGGGATTTTCGCACGGATGTTTTTAAAGGAACCCTGCGGGTTATTCAGCATTTTCTCGATCGTTTTAACGCTGATCGGTGTGGTGTTGATCACGAGGCCTCCGATTTTGTTTAGCGAAACCGTGGATTCGTTTGGGAGTTCGACGGAACGTGCCGAATTGTGGGGGGCGGTCGCAGCGTTCTCTGCCACTCTTTTCGGGCGAACGCGTACGTGCTATTACGTGCCTTAAAAGGCATACACTTCTCGGTAATCATGACAAATTTCGGTTTATTCGCTTTGGTTATGTGTGTGTTTGTTACATGGTTGATTGGAGCTTTATGTTTACCGCAATGTGGTTTTGATCGTTTCGTTATCGTAGCTTTAGCGTTATTTAGTTTCGGAGGACAAATTTTACTCACCTTAGCTTTACAATTAGAACAAGCGGGACCTGTAGCTATAGCGAGAAGTAGTGATATCGTCTTCGCTTTTATTTGGCAAGTACTTTTCTTTAATGAAATTCCAAACCGTTACTCGATTGGGGGCGCTATTTTAGTTATGAGTTCCGTTGTGCTCACCGGATTGAGGAAATGGGTCTTGGCTTTACCGGAAAATGCATCGTTGCGACACAAATTGAGTATATTAGCTAAATGAACCCGGGAGAAGGTGTAGTCAAGGTTTCCTTGCGCAATTATCAAATGGATATCTGTTACCAGAGTTACTTTGATTTACATTATTCTTTAACAAATTCCAGATCTTATTTACGAATAAATAACAAATTAACAGATAATTTAGATAATTATTCGAATAATCATCTAGATGAATTTTTATTTAGATAATTCTCAACTCCTTATCTATGAATATAAATAATGAAGCAGTATTATATCGACCTTCGATCACTAAAATACTTAAATTTGTAACATAAGCGAATGCTAACAAACACTTTTGTTGTCGTATATCGCTGGAAAACACGTATAGTGCATCAGTTTTCAAAATTATAGCAGTTACCGAGAGGTTTCATAGCTTGTTTTGCCACATATTCATTTGTTCGTATCGAATATATCAATTCATTCATAATTACCTCATTGATTAAATGTAATTGCTGTGATTTTCAAACTCGTATAGATAAATTTTAATTTACTTTTTCTTATTGATTTATACATATCTTTTATTACTTGTAAAAGCTATAATAATTAATAATACACTAGAAATGTAGGCTGTTCATTTTGTTAATGTTTTATTTATTTATTTATTTTAATTTATATACATTTTATATGTGATTTTTATTTTTCAAAGGTTGTATTAATTTATTAATAATATATATACGAAAATTCTAGTCACAATTATTTTTTATTTATTTATTTTGTGATATTTATTTGTAATAGAAACAATTTGATCTCTCTAATCTTGTTTTGAGTTTTATTGTGTGTTAAAAGGAATATTTATCGTAAAAAAAATTACTCACAATAAAAGATTTATATATTGTACTGTTGTATTATTTATTTCCTATTACTTTGCATGAATATAATTCGGAGATAGAAAAAAAAATAATATATTGAGAAACCAAATATCCATAAGCTATTTTTCCTTTTATTTTTATATGGGTAGAGTGTTTATAACAAAATAACGTATTTATGTAATAAAAAAATCATGCTTTTATTTTACGAAAGGAGACCAAATTTTTGTAATTAACAAAACTTTTTTTTTTTTGGTTGCAAAAATTGAATTTTAAGTAAAAATCAATATAATATGTAACAAAGCATTGATTGTAGATATTTTTGAATTTTAAATTAAGCTATTTATAACTTGTAACAACAGGATTTTTTCAATTAAAAATATCTTTTCAATCACATGGCTCTAAATTTAAAACAGTTTTAAATACGAGTCTGTATATTATTTCTTTATCCTAAACTAGAAAGAATATATTTGAATATAGTGTTGTTTTATTTATTTTGTGAAGAATACACGACACTGTGATATACAATTTATTGTAATACACTAAACATACAATATAACTATAACAAAAGACTATATATAAAACCGTTACATACAACGTGGAACACACATAGGGAACACACCCTCTTGATCTTCTTCTTTTTCTTGTGTAACCAACCTTGTTACTAGTAAAATCCCTAAATACATTATAATAGGTACTAAATCCTATACCAACCTTAAGTCTAAGAAAAGTATTACGATTCATAACATATAGAAATAAAAAGATGCAAACACCAAACAAACTATATATAACAACTACCATGTATTAAAGTCTTCATTGAGAAAAATAGTTATTAATTATGTAATAAGAACCTGTAATAGTTTATAAAACGAATTCAAAGCTCTGACAAACGACAAGTAAATTACTAAAAAAAAGGTGACACAAAAACTTCTTTATAAATAATATTGCACAATTGTCTTTCTTATTATTGTTATGTGTTTAATTGGCACTTATAATTTGTATAATAATCTTAAACGTTTATCTATTATCTATGCTTTGTTCAGTAGTCTTAAGTTTCGTTTTTCTCTTGTATACACTTATGAGGTTTACGTGTATGGTTAAATGTATGGTAAAATAAAAATAAATAAAAATAAAACTTAAGGTAAAATAATTTTTCAATGAAATTACATTTCAAATAATAAACTGTTTCCACATTTCGTTTGCAACTTGGAGTTATGCAACTCAAATTACAGATACAGTATAGTTTGCTATAGGACATAAAGATGGCGCTCTGTATTTTTAATATTTTAAATCGTTATTTTAAAATTGTTATTGCTTCGTTATTGAAAGTGTTTAATTTCATCTGAGCTAATTTTATTCTTTTTCAAAAATAACAATAAATAAAACACTATTTTCAATATTTAAAATCTCCTTTTAATTACATAATGGGAAGCATTTTTGAAAGCTTCTGAAGTAAGCTCAAGAATTGTTAACTGACAATGAGCAAAAATTTGTAGTACAATTAGTTCGGTTGAAAGTTCGATGAAATAAATAGATAGATCACATTAAAAACGTGTGTAACACTCGGTAGATATTAGCATTTTTTTCAAATGAATAGGTGTTTTGCTGCGACGCAAATAAATCCATCTTTTTTATTCTGAAATATGTGTATAAAGCAGTGGCGGCTCGTCACAATATTGAGTGGTGGGGCCAATCACGAGAGAAATATCCTTTTCATTTAAAAGGAATTGCATTAAACCAAAAGTTTTTGCGTTTTCTATATGGCCAACATGATTTGGTGTTTCCTTGAAAAGGAATATAATTTTAAATTCACGCATTTCTTCGGAAATAATATATTTTTCGTTGAAACAGTTTATTCTTTTTAAGTGAAGGATATTGATAGTCAAGTCCTCTTTATTTTGAACTTAAAAAGTATGCAGATTGGCAGAAAACCGTAAGTACTTTGATTCAAGAGGTTTTTCCTTCTTATTCATTTTAGACTTAAGCGTAAACACAACAAAATCATTTTCAATCGAAATGAAAATGAATTATCTCCAAAAACCCATGCACTAAGAAGGGGATTGGGATTCGCTGTTAGAATGTTGTAAATCCTAGCAGTATTGTAGGAGTTGGTGGGTCGCGGTCACCATCCTAGCACTCTAGTGTGTCGTTAAAGAAATCGTCCTTTCAAAGGCGATGACTCCTATCAGATGTTGATCTGGTAAATATACCAGATTAGTATGTTACGATCGTAGTTTCAAGCCTATTTTGTGCGAAACATTATCTGTTACTGGAATGAAATAGGAAATGCGTCATCTATGCGACAATTTCTCTACTACACATAAATATATCTGCTCATCTGCTGTACTATATGGGGAGAAAACTGCTATACGAAAATAAAATGCGATATTTTATTTTTTACTTCAAGGTAAATATTTAGTTAAATTAATAAATACTGCACTAGATTCAAATAAATCTACTAACCAAATTATTTGTTTGATTGAATACAGTAATATTTTTAATATTCCTAAATCAAGTAATAATTTAGTAACTGTAACCAAATGCATGAAAAATGGTTGAAAACAACAAGTTCGTTTTTCCCGTGTATAACAGTTTCAAAACCTTCAAACACTATATATTAGTGTAAAGTTCCTTGGCTTATAAGTAAATCAACATTAACTGAAAAGATTCCAATTATCTCTGAATTTTTTTTAACCCCCGCGCGAAAAATATTCATTTTTGTTCATTATTGTTTGTGTATCTGAGATTTATGCACGTGGTAACATGGAATAAAACTAAAATACTTCCGCGTAAAAAGCACTCACCTTGAATACAGGTGCTTGCATTTTCCGTTAAAAGGCAAAAGTTTTAAATCAATGTATACATGCGTGTCCACGCAAATAAACCAAAACGTCCGGCTTTTTTTATTTAAAATACTGTTTATAATTCAATAATACTTAAAAGAAACTAAAATATGTTGTTAAATATATACATAATAATAACAATATAATATGTAATGTGTATTGTCTTATTTAAACAGAAGTTATAAAGACATTATACAATATTAATCAAAACTAAGCTGCATTCAACTTAATTACGGTTATTTTTCGTCGAAAAGCATGTACTTAAGAAGAAAATAGTCTTCCGGCAAAACAGCACGCTCTTTTCAATTAAAATAAACACTTTTCTGAGAAACGGCATTCTTTTCGTTGAATAATGATAAAAACCAAAAGTTATAAAACTTTTCATTTAATGCAACCTCTTTTTTCAGTGTAATACTTGAATGTTTCACAAACATTATAAAAGAACTTTTTATTACATACTAGAATATTCTCAGCATATTATTACAGAATATTCTATGATACTTCCATTTGCACTTTGTAGGAATATTCTCACAATATTCGTGCTACTTGGGCACCTTCAGACCTTTCATGAATATCTACACAGCCTGCATTGTTAGCAATAATAGCAATTCATCGTCGCAGATTTGGACTAATTTGATTCCAGACAATCACACCAAACTTCTTCTGAAAGAAGCACGATTTCAATTCACCCTCATACACTTCCATCCGAAGAATTGATCAATATTCTCGGTGGGAATATCTCTCGCTCTTTTAAACCGTATAGCGTCATCCCCATATTGCAACGCGTTCATTCTTATCGCCATCAAACCCCTCTATTTAATAAAAACGTATCCCCCAGTCGTCCCCTTTCCGAGTCCAATTTTGGCGATTTCGCATTTCAATTTCACTCGCCCCCTAACCCCTCCCCCTGCGGCCACACGCGCCCTCGAATCGTTCCCTTCCTCGTCCTAATCTCGGCTAATTGAAATACGGGGCCCTCTCGCTCTTAACACTACCCGTAGCTACAAAAGCCCAACTTGCCAGATGAAAGTGAACCTCTCACAATTAAATTGCACGCAATTACTTGCCCGTAGAGTGTTCCGGGTGACTATCAAGGGGGGCGGGGAGGGGTGGCTTTTAGTGCGCTATAGATGGACGGAAGGGCGGGTTTGTGTACGTTTTTGTCGAAAGAGGGTACGAAATTTCGAGTCATGGACGCTGATGGCAAATGGTTTCGTGTTGTTCTAAATGTAAAGATTTTTATTACATATTGTGGACATATTAGGTTTGTTCGTTTTGGCACGTCGTAACACGAAAATCTAGCCGCGTGACGCCGCGTAAAGTTTTTCAACGCAAGCTGTGGCCGTAAGACGCTGGATTGACTCCAGCTTTAGATTTTCTGATTGCTGTTCGTTGTGCCATCAAATCGAACAGAAATGCTTACGGCTGCGTTTCGCTGCATGACATTACAGCCAAAACGAACAAACCTATCATATAAAAATACATTTATATTTCCCAAAAAAACCAAACCACCATAATAGTGCTCTTCCTCTGGCCTCGAGTCACGTCCAAATTTAGTTGGTTTTAGCCAAAAGCATAACTTTGATTTGACATGTATTTAATCTATTCTTCGCTTCTTCATACAGTGTTCGTCTCCAACCATAATGGATAACTGGAACCAGCATATATTTGAATTATATTTTCCGTAAAAATCCAGAAAATACCCAGACATTTAAAACCAAAGACAATTTATATGCCACTTTGACATATTATTTTTATAATGGTCCAATTTCTCACAAATTCTTTTATGACGACAACCGGTTTCATCGACTAATGGACATCTTCAGGTCAGCTGAGGAAATCCAACAAGAAATTAACAATGTAAATTAATTATATTGAAGTTAAAATGAATAAAAGGCATAAAATTGTGTAAATTATTACACAAAATAATTAATTAATAAATAGGAAATGTATAAGTAAATAAAAAAGATAAAAGTTATAATACTCACAATTAAAAACAGTTTAAAAAGAAATCACGTAATAAAATAATAAAAATTGAATTGTAAAATTTAATAAAATTGTATAATGCTAGTTAATACACATTGTGAAACGACAAACTACGCTTTAAATTAAAAGAAAGAAGACAAATTGTATTTTAATAAACGGACGCAGCAAAATGAATGATCTGTGAAAAAAACCCAGCTACGCCATCTACATGTACAAGGTAAAATAAAGAAATAAAAGAGAAGTTAAAAAAAAGAAAACTCAAAACCATATGTGTGAACCTGGGGGTAGACACTTAATAGGAGAAACTTCGTCAAATTTCCCATTGGTTATTATAATCACGTGGTAAATTTTATTATATTGCTGTCGATGGTGCGCTGTATGCAATTAGAAAGCTACATTATCGATGTAGCTTTGAATTGTGAATAACTTATAACACCTCATTTACCTGCGCTTAAACTGCGTAAAATCTAATGTTGTTGAGGAATTTCGATGTGTTTCTTATCATAAACGGTCGGAAGGATATGGGTAGACCAACATGCAAATATTTTAAAGTCTCAATTTTTTTTTAAATGTCTCCGGAACTTGACGTGCTCATATTTATTTTAGGCATGTATATGCTCATGTGGACAAAGCTTAATGCAGTGCGTGATGATAGTTGTAGTAGGCGTGTCCATGCAGTCATGCCGTCCATGTTTTACGTTGAAGATTATTTTGTTGTTGTAGTTGTTGTAGTCCAAGTCTTATAGTTATTATTGTGGTTATAGTTCGTTTTTAGTTTTGTGCGTTATTTTATTTTCATTACGAGTATTATAGAAACTCAGTGGCATTTGTCTTTGTTGTATTAAAGTGATTAGCGATTTATTGCGAACAAAAGTCAGTGCTGTAAAATGGCGAACTCTTGAATTTACAAAAATAATATTTCCATACTCGATGTCAAAGATCCATTAATTCTGCTGTATTCAACTTCCCTAACACTGTGAAAGACACGTCGTTGTGTATAACTTTGTTCAGATACTATAACTTTTATAAATAAAATATCTTTATATATTATTTTAGTGTTGTATTTATATATCCACATTTTATCATATGTATGTGTATATACCAAATATTTCGTTACTATAATAGTATAATTAATACAAGATTGTACTATTATAGTCATAAAATATTTGGTATATACACAAATAGAATTTTCAAATACCAAAAGTATATAAAATAACCCATTTGAATATACCACCAGATTAGTTGTAGTTCGGTGTGCTGAAGTCGGTGGCGCGCAACCCTGTCGAACAAGTAGAGCATTAAGTGTCCTCCCCCAGGTGTGAACTTGTCATCTTTCCAATAAAGTTTTGAATGTTGGATTAGAATCAAAAATAATCTTTTACTGACTTTACAGATTTACTGATAACTTGATGCTTTAGAATTTCTAAAGCTTCCAAGTTGTTTAGAAAGACTCCGCCTTTACCGGTTTGTAAGATTTGAAAACCATTTTGCATATCAAAAGTATGTTTATTGTCTTTAAGGTGCTTTCCAAGCAAGGATTCTTCCGTCCTTCCTGGTTTGGAGCACCTCAATGTTCCTGTATACGGCTTCCAAAGTTCTAAAGGTTCTGCCCACATAATTCATTGAGCAATCATTATATGTATGTCGGCACACACCTCTCTTATGTAAAAGATTTATACGATTTTTATTATTGATCAGTTGGTCTCTAAGGGATGTAATGTCCATAAGAAGACGTAGAAATAAGGTTTTAAATATTAGCAATTTTGTAAGATACTTTCCTATGTAAGGTATTGAAATATAATATTTCTCGTTATTAACTGATAAACTACGTGGAGTATCCAAGTAAGAATTTGTGAGAAATCGGACCATTTACTTTCATTTAACTTAATTTAAGTCATTCATGATCCTAATAAATTTTAGTTATTGTTATAGAGTGAACTTCTAATTAAAGTAATGAACTTAATTTATGGAATAATAATCGTATTTCATTCACTCAATTCACTGTTGAGTGAAAGTTGCAGCTTTATTTCTTTGATTTGCAGTAAAAGCAATATTAGGAATCACAAGATTGATATCAAGCATCGATGATTACCAAAAAACATTAAAATTCATATTATTAACACAATTATTTATTGAAAGTATAGTAAAATATACACAGAGATTCAAAATGATTGTCAAATCCGCTCCTATAGATAGTAACAGGGTGTAGGTATATGCCGCGTGTTTGTAATGAAGGTTTGAACTAAGTCAGTGTTGGATCATAAGAAAGTAAACGGATCTGTCATAAATAAGGAAAACGTAACCTATATTTGAACTCGCATTATATAAACGACTATGGATTGGTGTTTCTGCATGTAAAAATGAAATGTAATTAATTTAACTTTACTAAATTATGATTTTACAATTCAGTACTAACTGGTATTTAACTAAATTTATTTATTACTTTAAATTATAACATACAATTAGTATAATTATTAAGTGACAAAACTGCATCTCTCAGTTCTTCTATGGTATGCATGCGGTTTCTATAGATTCTATTTTTTAGATAGCCGAACATGAAGTAATCTAATGGGGTTAAATCAGGCAAAACTGTTGAAGATATTGGCAGGTTTGTCGAGCAGTATGTGCTGGAGCATTATCGTGCTGAAAATAACCTGCTTCAAGCTCATTTTCTTGTAACTCTGCAATAAACAATTCCAACATCTGTTGGTAACGTTGGGCTGTTACAGTTTCCTCGAAGAAAATGGCCCTATTATTCGTTGCCTGGACATAGCTAACCAAACTCCAACTTTTACGGGATGCAATTGCGTTTCTCGAAATTCGTGTGGATTTTTTGCAGACCAGATACAATAGTTTTGTAAATTGATATAGTCTGTTAGATAAAACCAGGCTTCATCCGATAAAAATGATTTGATTAGCAAGTCATCGTCCCTTAAATTGTTATTAAACCAGTGACAATATTCCAATCGCCTATCGTGATCTAATGGTAATAATTCCTGTACTGTAGAAACTTTATAGGGATGAAAATGTAACTTTCTTTTGACAGCTCGTTGCGCTGAAGTGTATGATAAGCCTATAAAATTATAAAATGTAATAAACTATTTCACTTAATGTTAATATTGATTTTTTACCTGTTTGTTGAGCTATTACCACAGATAAATTCCCTTATTGTCTTACAGTATTCAGAAATGCTATTGTTGGTGATATTAGATGTAAATATAAACGATTTGAAAAAAATCATAAGATAAATAATCGAAAGATACTACAACACGCACGCCAATGTCGCTAAATGTCAAGAAAATTCATTTAATGTATGAAATTTGAATGCAGCTAACTTCGCTCTTTAAATTGGTAATAAGTATAGATAAATTTTTCCGGAAAACAGTTTTTTTCTTACGACAATCATTTTGAATCACATGGTAGTTACTATAGCCAATATGGTGGTACATAAAGTCAATTTAACTCTTGGGTGCACAAATTTCATGCATTGAGTGAGACAATTAATTATATTTGTGTTTACTTCAACCAAATTTTACTTTTCAACCAACGAAAATAATTTGACATCAATTCTTATCTGCGCTTAAACAAAAAAGGTTTTTCGTCGTTTTAATTTAAACTAAAATTGAATGTTGAACTTACCATTTCTTTGGGTGAATCAATGCATGTAATGCGTCGACAATATTTATTTTGAAGCTACTCATAAAAAAATACGTGCGTAATGGAAGAAAACATTATTTTTAGTACAGTTATTTTTATACTTGGCCCTATATATATCATTCCTAAACACATCCTTAGGTTTAATTATAACAAATCCCTCTTTAAACGCTACACATCCTGCCACCCCCTCGCAATTCTTCTAATCCCCCACCGGGGCATCGTTTCCGACGAAATTAGATTTCGCAGATACACAGCGCGAACTCCCTTACCCATTAGAGGCCCGGGTAAATCCTACAGCGTCAGCTACATCGCCATATAATTAGCATAGAGCGCCCCCGGGGGAACGAAAGGGACCGTTCACCCCTATACCGTAACGGGGGGGAGGGGAGGGGGAGTGGAGACGCTGCGGGGTGCAATAGTAAACGCGAACATCGCGCCATCGGGGGATATTAGTGACAAAGGACGGTCGCGAACAAAGGAAACAGAGATGGCGTCCAAAATGGCGGCTGCGGTGGACAGTTTGGGCGTCGCCTCTGTACGGAGGCGTCGCTCTAATGTTCGACGTCGCAGTTAGACGTAGCTGGCGTGTTTTTGAAGGGAAGAAGATGTGCCCGATGAAAGTATTCGCTTCTTTTTTTTTATGGAAGTTATTTTGATGAATTTTTAATAATTTCGAAGTCCTGCTGATAGAAATTTATATACCACTTGAAAAGCCTAATAATTTTTGATGGAAGTATTAAAAATATTAATTGGAAATACACTGAGAGAAGATGTGTTAAATGAACAAAAAAAAAAATGGGATGCAGCAAAGATTTTTTTAGTTAAATACAGTTAAACAAACAAATGTATGTTAAAGTAATAAACTGGAAAAGTGATAATAATTATGTAGATTTGATAATATTGCCAGCATTGTTTTAACAATCAATTCTTGGTTATTAGTTTTCGTAGCCACTGTAAAATTACTTTTCTTTTAAGTAGGTTTACTGGCTGGGTGATAATAAAAAAACTTCTTAAATCCTGTAAAATGTTTTGACTATTTTAATAAGTCATTTTCAATTACATGCACTCAGAAAAATACTTGCATTAATTCAACAAATATGAATTGTTTGAAAAAATATGATTGGATTAACTATATTCTTGTTTAATTATTCAAAAAAAGATATTCAAATCAAACAAAATTTTATTTTTGGAAATTGTGGTTGAATTAACAATAAAATTTTGTAAAACATGAACATAATGTTGTTCCATTTATATGAATAGCTTAAGTTGAACAAAAAATATTTTTAAATTGCACAAAATGTACGATTGAAAATAAACAATTGTTGAGTTAAACAAAAAAATGCAACAAAATGTTTTTTGTGGATTCAACAAAAGAGCATGTTTGGCTATATACAACAAAAAATTATAGTAGATCCAAACAAGTTTTGGTTAAATTAACACAAGTATTTTTCTGAGTGTGGTTATTATTTCTTTAAGTTTTTTTTTAACAACATTATTTAGTTTTGTCAATTAACAAATTACGATTCAAAACGTTACAACATATTTTGGTATGAACAAAATAATTTGTATATGAGGTAACAGACATAACATAAAAAGTTTAAAAGGAAAGATTTAATAATCAATGCGTTTTTTGTTTTAAGCATTCAATATTGTTAAGGCAATAAGTGTTCTGAGTAAAATAAACAATTATTTCATGTTAAATCTACCAAAATAATTCCTTAGGATAGAAAGCAGAAGTTGTTAGTTTAAATAAAAAATTTAAGTTATAATATATAAATGTTATCTATTATATAACATCGTCCAATTGTTGAGGAAGGAAGAATGGTGCCATGGTCCCAATAATTGCCGATAATACCAATCCAAACGTTGGCTGTGTGGCCAAAAGTTTGTAGGAATCGTGCTATAACTGTGGCATGTAAATTTTCATTAGACCACTTGTGGTTAATATCAAAATTCATAATGCCATGTCTTGAGAAGTTGGCTTCATCTGTAAACAATACAGTGGCATCAAAATTGGGATGGTTTGCAATTTTTCTTAAAAACTATTGGCAATAAAGCAAAAAAATTCAAACAAAAACTACATACTTGATGGCGTAAAATCCGAATCTGCAATACAAAATGGGGGTTCCCATTTAAGAGTTCAAAGTTGTCCCCCTTCCCACTCTGGGGAGAGGTGGGTGAGGTGCAGGATCGAGTTCGGCACCATGCAGTGAGCCCTCTACAGTATAACTAGAGACCGGATTATATGCAAAGTGCATATATTTTATTTTTTGCATATCTTTAATTATAGTCTATATGTAGACGTATTACACTAATTGAAGTTAATTAGCGCTAATTAGTGATTGCATATATTGAATATTTAGGCATTTCTATGCATATTTTTACAAAAGTTGCATATATTGTATATTTAAGCTTTTTCTTTTCCTCTTCTATTAGTAAAAATTCCTAGTAATTCCTAATATAGATCGACAACCGACAATTCTCAGAATGATAAATTTTTTACATTGCTTTCTCTAATACTTTTTTTCCAAGAACTGCACGTGTTTAATTTCGCCTAGTAGAAGGTATGTGGTAAATACGTTTTATTATTATTATTAATTCCAAAATAAACTATTCATTCATTGAATATCTTTGAGCGAAACAGCATGTAATTGTGTTACGTTTTTAAATACTGTGCGTACATACAATGAGTATAGCGAACAAAATTTCTTTATGGATTAAGCCATATTCTGAACTTGGTAAGGACGGCGACAAATATTTTGTCGAGCTGCAGTAAACTGGTAAGTTTAATTTTACTAAAAGCTTTACATTGTTTTTAAATTTTTTAACTTTTGAGTATAAAAATGACAATTGTTGTTGTTTGAGGTGTCTTCTGAGAGAAAATACCTGATTGATCAACACCGCTAAAACTCCATCACATATTGGAAATGTGAAAAATAAAGCGATTCGCATGTGTGCAGTAATCCATACGTCAATGTGTAGCATCAACTTCACGAAACTCAGAACAAGAAGAATATAATACGGATCTGTGTAACGCATTAATTGCGGTCTAACATACCATTAGCAAGATTAAACAATGTTAATTTGAAAAATCATTTCTGTAAAATATTGCAAACATAAAATACCCGACGAAAGTACCTTACGAAAAAAATATGTTCACATCTTGTTACAACAAACAATAGCAGAAATTCAACAATTGTAGGGAATAATTTTATTTATATCATGATAGATGAAAGTACTGGATAATGTTGGCCGTTATATGCCGCATTTGTTAATAGGAAATTCTTCATTGAAGATAATGTTAAATCATATTTTAATTTATTGTAAAGAACTTCAAAAAACAAATACATGTGGACAATTGCCATTCGTTCAAGTAAGGTTTATCAAATTTCTTTTTACCTGGAGTATACCTTGTGAAAAAATTTACTAATGTGTCCGACGCTGCACCATACATGATAAAAAGCCGCTGCAAATTTAAAATTTTTTATAGATAACATTATTTATGACCACTTGTTTAGCTCATGGGTTCAATCGTGTAGCCGAAGACATTAGTATCAATTCTCTTCGATTAATGATTTATGTAGCAATGTCAAAAAGTATCTTTTAAAAGCAGCTTTGACGAATCAATTTTATAAGGAGCGATTTCCCCGTGTTAAAGTTGTCTCCTGACTCGATTATTACAAAATGGGGACAGTGGTTAGAGGCTGCAATTTTTTTCGCCGATATTTGAAGGAATAAAAATGTAATTCTTGAAATCAGTAGGTACAGATAGGTAATTCTATAGGATAAACTGTAAAAAAGTATAGATAACATGCGGGGTATTTGCAATTGAAGAACGTTTAGTATATTTTGGAAGGTGAAACAGTAAACGATTTCGACCTTTAATTTATAGTTATAGATGTATTGCAAAGTTTAAAAAATGCACCAATTACAATATGTGGATGTTGAAAGAAGCTTTTCTATTTCGAAACATATGTATTCTGATAGAAGACAAAACTTTCTTCTACACAATTTTGAGAAACATTTAATTATAAATTGTTTTAGAAATATGTTGTGAAAAAATTTTGTGCACTAAAGTTACTGTTTAAATTTCTGCTCTTATTTATTTTATGTAAAAATTTTGCATATTGTCGCAATTTTATTTGCTTTACCAGCTTTATGCATATTTTTTCAAAAATCGATGCATATATATGCGCATATATTCCAGTTTTTCTTTGCATATAATTCGGTCTCTAATTATAACAAATCTTATTAAGATCTTTTTTTGATTTGATGCAATGTTTTAGAGATATTCCGTTATCTCAAGATAAAACAAACTCACCCTGTAGACCTGTACTTGGTAACAAGATAGAGAAAAATTCGCAGAGTAATATTTACACTTCACTGTTGGACGAAAATGGTAGTAGTAAGAATATTTATTCTTGTGCGAAATTTGTATTAATATATATAATTTGCTATATTCCATAACCGCCAAATATGAGCAATTTTAATACGCCACCCTGTATTTCTCCCATATATACGTTTTTCGCTTGCTTCGATGTTGCATCCAAGTGACATTTTCCGCTTAAATTTTTTCCATAGATACTCCACAGCCATTAGCATTACCTATCGCATTCGTATACTTCAACCTACCTCATTACGAGACGGTGAATCCCCTTTTCTATTCAGTACTCCCGTCTCGGAAGCGTATACCTTGATTTCGAGTTTGTTTCAGAGCATTTTGGCGTAATGCAAATGCGTCGTCGCATTTTACCTACACAAAGCTTTTTTCCATTATTTCCCATGTCCCCACTATTTCACTCTAAAAACTGCGCCCCTTCCCGCGCCTTCCATTTCCACCCTTAGCGTAATGGCAGTGATACTTTCAGCGTTCTCTCGACAAGCCTTTTTGTTCGTGTCTTTTCAATATTTGTCTTTGTACTCGCGTTTTCAGGATCGTGCTAGTACCGTACACCCCCTTGGCCATTTTCCCCCCTCAAAGATATCCATCCCCATAGTTTAGCCTACGCCTATTGTGTACATTCACCAATACGGCTTAAGAGTGTTCTATAGTGTATGATTGGTTGCCTGTTTTGCGTTGTTTTATTTTAAAACATAAAATTACGGCGAGAATTGACAAATAACTACTTTTTTGTAATATACAGGGTGTATCAGATATAGAGTTAAATATAATAATATGTAGCAGCTGTAATCATATACAATCAAAAAGTCTTAATGCACAGGGGGTCTATCTGTAAACATTAACGAGAAAAAAAATATTTTGTAAATGCCGTGGGCTAGCGCCGCACCTGTACCCAACCTAAATGCTGTCCCGAGTATACCCCCACATACCACTATCATTCAGCCGTTACCGCTGTTAGTTTTGTGTGGATCGCCGCTTGGAATGCAAGCCACTTCGAACATTTTATTTAAATTCTTCCGTCTCGAAAAAAACGATCCTTTTCAGGACCATTATGATTTTCATATAAAGAAAATCGAAGCTTGATGCATCGGCACAAAGCGCGGAATGTATAGATTCATTTTCGCGCGACATCATAGTAAAAAGGTGTGTTTGCAAATTGTTCTGTATCTACATTTATTTCTGTGTAATTCGATTCAATCCATTTTGCGTTATTTGATTAAATAAATCCAAAAGAAATAACTCAGATTCATGTGGTACCGTTTATTACAACTAACTCTTGATTCGACAAGCAAAAGAAAAATATTTACGTTTTTTGTAACTACTAAAGTCGCAATTCCGGTGAAACTTGAACGTCTATCAGTTATTATTAAAAATAATACTTTGTAGACTTACGTAGAATGCTCTTAACAAATAAGGAAATGTTTATTTTATAAAAAGAAGAAATTTAAAATGCCTCAGTTTTGCTATTTTTACAAGGGCTGTTATTTATTCAGAATGACGTTAAATGAACTTACGGCATACCATTAAGAATAATACTAAATGAGTGCAATGTATTTAGTATATAAGACCACGTTTAGCGGGTGCTTAACATGGACGTTTCTTGCCTCAGGCCCGGACTAAAGAATTTTTTGGCTTAAATTTTACTCTTTTTTATTCTTTAATGATGAAATCCGGTTTCAGTGGGTTTGTGCTTTATATGTCGTGTAGTTAACACCCAAGCAAAATTTACTTTTTTATTTGATACACCCTGTATAGGCCTTATGTGTCTCCTAAAGGTACTAAACGAGGCTACCTACTCTAAGTATCATATGGATTCCATTACAATTAAAATGTTCCTACTCTAACTAAAGAATTTCCATACAATCATTAATAATAATAACAAACAAGTAATACAATCGTCTCGCAATTATGTGGATACTGTGTGGATTATAGTGATGAGTTGCTACGAAGCAAACTGCTATTTTGTAGGAGCTAATAACCGTTAGCAGTTTGTAGCAACTATTCAATATCCAAAGAAGCTGCTACTTTTCGTAGCAGTTTCCTGATATAGTAGGCAAATGCGAATGTAGTGAAACATACATATACTGGGTGAGTTTTTTATCTTGAGAGAACGAAATATCTCTAAAACACTGCATTAAATCAAACATTTACGTTCCAAGGATATTGCTGTTCAACTTGGTGCAACCAATGGGGATTTTCGATACTCCAGTAAGGCATGTTGTGCCGATTTACCGTACCGTGATTTGTGAATGTCGCCTCGTCAGAAAATAATACTCGAGCAAACAAATTGGAATTATTTTGTATCCGTTTAAGCGCCCATTGACAAAATCGCACTCGATTTTGAAAATCATCACCATGAAGTTCTTGATGCATGGAAACTCTAAATGGATGATATTTCTTACGCTTCAATATTTGGCAGATAATCGACTGAGAAATTCCTGATCCGCGAGCTATTTCTCGAGTACTAATATGCGGATTATTAGCTACTGCAGCTAATACCGCGATTTCATTATTTTCTCCAGCAATTGTTTTTCGGCGATTACGTTTTCTTGGCTGTACAGTTCCTTCGCTAGAGCACTGTTGAACGACTCGGTAAAAAGAAGCGCGCGATCGCACCTTGTTGGGAATAAAGATTAACAGCATCATCGATATTCCTACTATTTTCTCCATAGATGTAAATCATTTCAATTCTCTCTTATAATGTTATAGCTTCCATTACTATTCAAATATTCAACACTAACTAATTTGTATTGGATTAATAATCAATAATCTAAATGGGGATCGGACAATGTGTAAGTATCCACAGCTTGTCAAGTATTGAATAAAGTACGGTTTTGTATCGTTAAATAGCATTGCAATTGCGAATAAATAAATGTATCGAAGTGAAGGGGTACAGTTTCGAACACATGGCTCTTTGAAATGTTAGTTTATGTTAAAATAAAAAAACACAAAATCATGTTTGCTTGCTTCTCTTTTTTGTGTATTTTTTCTATTTCACAATCATGTTTTTGCGATTACAGCGCAATCTGTTACGAATCGCAAAAAAAAGTTTCAAACAAAAACTACATACTTGATGGCGTAGAATCCGAATCTGCAATACAAAATGGGGCTTTCCATTTAAGATTTCCAAGTTGTCCCTCCTCCCACTCTAAGGGGGTGAGGTGGGGGATCGAGTTCGGGACCATTCAGTGAGCCCCCTACATTATAACAAATCTTATTAAGATCTTTTTTTGATTTGATGCAGTGTTTTAGAGATATTCCGTTGTCTCAAGATAAAAAACTCACCCTGTATATTGAGATCCTCTGTTATAACTTACTTTAGCTAGTTCATCAGCAATAACATTTGGTTCGGTCATCAGTGTGTCCTTTTATCCAAAATAATTGCGTTTTGATGTTTCTTGTCTGCATTTCACCTAGTATTTTGATGATGTTAATCAAAATCGGGTTCACTTTTGAGATATGTTTACGATAGTAAATTGCTTTTAAAACACTAGCAGAATCTCTCATGATGAGAACCTTCCCAAATGTTCTTATGTTTAGCATAAATCAATGCTTCAAGGATTGCAACTGATTCGGTTGTAAAAATATTTGTCTCGGAATCCAATTCAAACGAGGTATTACAGACATAAAAAGCGCTCCCACAGCGAGAACACTATTGGAGTCGTCCGTAAAAATGATTAAGGATATCTGATGACTTCGTATGAGGTGGAAATCAGACATTCGTTGTTTCATTATGCGCTGAATACGAGAGCTAAACGTCTAAAGATTTATAAATCCGAGAGTCGAAATGTGTCGTTCTGATGAAGGCTTCAATCTAAAATTGGCGATTTTTTCTTTTCCCATATTTGGTAGTAAGTAGTAAGATCGATATTAACTAACAATAAGTTGTAAATTTTACAATTAGTCAAGACTCTTTGGAAATTATGAATTTTTAGTTTGTAGATGCACTATTTGCAAGGTATTTTCTTCGTAGGAAGACAGGAGCTTCGATTTGAAGAGCTATAATCGGAGTTCTTGGCATAATCTGAGAGCCTTAGACTGAAGAAACGTTAAGCCTTTTCAAATTATTTTGATCGGCATCTCCATATAATATGCATCCATGTTAATTCTAAATAATAACCTTCAATATAACGTATAGAACATAAAAATATTGTTTTTCTATTTTGCGTTCATAAAAACGCAATTGTAACACGCTTTTGCGTATCGAAAAGTGCTTCATTGTGATACGCCTTTTTTCATTTCTATAGGTTGGCTGTATTGAATACATTATGACAGAAAGCAAAATTGACGTTTAATGCATGTAAATTGTAAATACTTTAATCAAAAATTCTATACAAATTTAGTTTACATTGTTATTGTTATGAAACGTGAATTACTGTATACATTTTCCACTGACGGAACAAGTATCTTGAGCATGTATTGTTATGCCAGGCAAATTCTTCCTAACAAAGTTTTGCTGAGTTTATGTTATTGGCTTTAATGGTAGACTATCTTGTGATTGAGAATCATCCGATGATATAAACTCTAGAATGACCAGATGTACTTGGCCTGATAAGTTTGTGCGCTACAGCCACTTACTTTTCATAGAATGTTTCGATGTAACCCTCAGCTACCGCAGATGACTTCCATCCACCATGACGTTTTATAGTCAGCAAATCACTGCCTGCGTTCTGCTAAGTATGTAGCACTAGAACGTCTGAAGCAATGTCCAGTATAAAAGCTCTGAATTGGGCAATTTTAGAAAATCAGCTATTAATTTAGGCATTTTGCCCAATCGTATTAATTCCAATCGGGCACGATATACAATAACCATTGCGATATGTAAGGAAGAATCTTGAATGATTAATATTTTTTGGTCGCAGGGCGACATATTTTTTAATTAAAATAATCCATCTTTCATCCGTAATTGCAAAAACTCTTACGATATTATTTTTTGTTTTAGGTACTGTCACCAAAATAATATCACTCTTAAATTCTAAATCATGTATGGACATATTTGTTAATTCATCTCGTCTACAGGCACCTGTGTAACCCATTATTAAAACGATCTAAAATTAAATCCATTACATAAAAAATTACGGCGAGAATTGACAAATAACTACTTTTTTGTAATATACAGGGTGTATCAGATATAGAGGTAAATATAATAATATGTAGCAGCTGTAATCATATACAATCAAAAAGTCTTAATGCACAGGGGGTCTATCTGTAAACATTAACGAGAAAAAAAATATTTTGTAAATGCCGTGGGCTAGCGCCGCACCTGTACCCAACCTAAATGCTGTCCCGAGTATACCCCCACATACCACTATCATTCAGCCGTTACCGCTGTTAGTTTTGTGTGGATCGCCGCTTGGAATGCAAGCCACTTCGAACATTTTATTTAAATTCTTCCCGTCTCGAAAAAACGATCCTTTTCAGGACCATTATGATTTCATATAAAGAAAATCGAAGCTTGATGCATCGGCAAAAGCGCGGGAATGTATAGATTCATTTTCGCGCGACATCATAGTAAAAAGGTGTGTTTGCAAATTTTCTGTATCTACATTTATTTCTGTGTAATTCGATTCAATCCATTTTGCGTTATTTGATTAAATAAATCCAAAAGAAATAACTCAGATTCATGTGGTACCGTTTATTAACAACTAACTCTTGATTCGACAAAGCAAAAGAAAAATATTTACGTTTTTTGTAACTACTAAAGTTTACATTGTTATTGTTATGAAACGTGGAATTACTGTATACATTTACACTGACGGAACAAGTATCTTGAGCATGTATTGTTATGCCAGGCAAATTCTTCCTAACAAAGTTTTGCTGAGTTATGTTATTGGCTTTAATGGTAGACTCTTGTGATTGAGAATCATCCGATGATATAACTCTAGAATGACCAGATGTACTTGGCCCTGATAAGTTGTGCGCTACAGCCACTTTACTTTTCATAGATGTTTCGATGTAACCCTCAGCTACCGCAGATGACTTCCATCCACCATGACGTTTTATAGTCAGCAAATCACTGCCTGCGTCTGCTAAGTATGTAGCACTAGAACGTCTGAAGCAATGTCCAGTATAAAGCTCTGAATTGGGCAATTTTAGAAAATCAGCTATTAATTTAGGCATTTTGCCAATCGTATTAATTCCAATCGGGCACGATATACAATAACCATTGC
Organism: Protaetia brevitarsis; assembly: GCA_004143645.1. Taxonomy (NCBI): domain Eukaryota; kingdom Metazoa; phylum Arthropoda; class Insecta; order Coleoptera; family Scarabaeidae; genus Protaetia; species Protaetia brevitarsis. Next base: position 23,033 of record RXPK01000473.1, on the reverse strand, counting down.
GATATGTAAGGAAGAATCTTGAATGATTAATATTTTTTGGTCGCAGGGCGACATATTTTTTAATTAAAATAATCCATCTTTCATCCGTAATTGCAAAAATCTTACGATATTATTTTTTTGTTTTAGGTACTGTCACCAAAATAATATCACTCTTAAATTCTAAATCATGTATGGACATATTTGTTAATTCATCTCGTCTACAGGCACCTGTGTAACCCATTATTAAAACGATCTAAAATTAATCCATTACATAAAAAATTACATTTTGCAAATAATATCGTACCTTTATTGCTAAATACAATGCGTCAGAACCTTCTTCTATAAATTTATTAATATCTTCAATGCATAAAATTTTAGATTTCTTAGCCTCGTATCCCTCAGAGAATCGTTTTAAATAGGCTTGTAATTTATATATTTTGATATGTCTGTTTTTATAAATGGAAAAGCAAGAACGAGCATGGAATACATAGACCATAAGGTAGAAGATTTCTTATTTTTACTTGTAATTCAAAATATGCCAATAAAAATGTTTTCAGATATTGTGTTGACATTATTCTGTACAGCCATAGTTCAAATTGATGGTAGCATTTTTCATATACTGCTTTTGATTTTTTCGGTAATAAATTTATGACGGCGTTATCCGCAATTCACGCAGTTGTGGTGGCGTACAAGATAAATTTGTCTCAGTATCACTCATTTTTTACAGTTTACAGAGACTATATTATGAAATATATTGTTTAAACAATTTAAATAGTCGAATTTGAATTTTGAATTCGTCAAATGTCAATCGTATGTCAATGTGACCAACTTCATATAAAAATAAAACTCAACATTTTTAATGAGATTTTTATTAAGTATTTATTATCAATTTATAATGCAAAATAGAAAAAATAGTATAAAGGACTCGTTTCATAAGGCTTTTTGTCGCACTCGTTCATTAGAAAACTCGCCTGCGGCTCGTTTTCTAAACTTGAACTCGTGCGACAAAATCATGCCTTATGAAACTCGTACTTTAATATACTATTAGAACACGCGGAGAACTAAAAACCTTCAAGTCTAGATAGCACCTATTATTTATTGTACATATCTATTGATTTTAGCGACAAAACTTCTAACAAATTACAACACTTTGCAAAAAAAAAAAAAAATATAGATATTTATGCCGCATAAATTCAAATTAAAAAGCTTTATCCATCAGCAAATTTACTTTTATAAATTTAAAATCGCAAAAGAACATTTTTAATACACAAAACCCATTATTTACATATTATTTTCCACGCGGAATCAACAAACAATCCCTCGCATCCGAGCCTCCGGACTTTTCTATCAATTCCGGCCCGGAGTGTACTGAATTTGCGTCGCTGAGTGTACCAGCTGGCGTGTGTACACTGCTGGGTGGGAACTCTGACACGGTCGGCTTCGATCCTAGCCGCGGGTGCCGACGGTCGCCATGGCGACGGTCCCGGACTTCCATACGGCCCTACTCTAGTCAAACTACCTTTCACCGGAGTCATCTTTCGAGATAGCGACCGGATTTTTTCGGGGATTTATGTTCGGGAGCGTCGACGTTTCGAAAACCGGGCTCCCGGACTTTTTCGCCGGAGTCAAAAATGCCCGGAGCGCGTCCGGATTTCGGATTTTGATTCTGGCATCTATCCTGGACACGATAGATACGTTTCTGTGTTATATTATTGCTTTATTCGCCGTGAAATTCGAGTTTAAAATCGCAGCTCCGCCGTCAATTCAGCGCGGATGAGGTTGGTGTCGGGGGTGAGCCGTCCGGAGTTCCATACTCATCGCTAAAAGGACGGTGAATTGAATTTTAACAGCGCAGCGAGGGTAGAGCCGGAGATTGGCTTCGGAAAATGTCTATTTCCTGGCCGGAGGAAAATTTGCGAGGAGCGTAATGGACTTCCTTGCAGGGCCGTACCGTATGATATTTTCGATGGGATATACGGGGCCGAGGTATGGATAATTTATTGTTCAAATATGCGAAGCTCGCAGTCAACACAGAGAATCACTTTCCTTGGCTAATAAATTCATACAAGACATACACTACTCGAAAGTGCTGTGATTATTAAAACTTTTCATAACATTTGTACTTTAGGTTTTAGCAAGTAAAAGGTTTACTGCGGTAGATATTGGAAAAATACGTAATTATTCAATACCCGAATAGGAAATATTGTCAATTTCTCTTAATGTTTAATTTGAATAAAAAAATACTACTTATACGATACCGAAACTTCGAACCTATCTTAACGTGACACACGATCTTTGGAAACACTTTTTATTAGAGATTGTTATAGTTTTTATTTATACCCTAACAGCCAGAAATATTACATAGATATTTTTAAGAATATATTTTATAAATATTTTTCGTGAGAGGTTTTTGAATATAGTTTTCATATTTTTTCTAAATATAGATAAAATATTCAATTAAAATTTATTCCATATTTTAAAATTAATGTAAGCGCTATATTTTTTCTAAAATTTATTTAAAATATTATATGAAAATTGAGATTTTTTATGCAATCTATTTAATTTGTCAAAATGAACTAAAATGTTCTTGGTTATTTAGAATGTATAACGTCGATAACGAAAATTGGAACATGCATAGAGTTGTCTAAAAGGCCAGAACTGTTTTTTCGCACTCACCATACAAGTTAATAATCAATAATCTTGGCATCTTTTAAGGCTACTGAAGGTTTATCAAATTAATCACTATTTTTTAATTGAAGTGTTCTAACTAAAAAACAAACGTATTTATTATCATTTTGTTTGAATAAGCCAATAAAAATGAAAAATACTCATTTTTAAGTCTAGCCTTGTCTGGTGCCAGGTACAATCCTATGGCTTTTTTCATATCTTCGGTAGTGGCGCTCTCATGGCGTTTCCTTGTGGCTTCTAAAACAATGCCAATTGTATTAGATCATACCATGAATAAAACATCGTACAACATTATCAACACTACTAATACATTTGGAGCATTTACAATAATTGGAGTGGTAGCTACATTCTAGTACTTACGATACTTATTTTTACTTTATTTCATAATATTTGAAACATTCTACGTACAAACAATAAAACAACACAACGTATTCTAACCTCTATTTGAGGTTATGACGCTTATCTACCGAGATGAATCTCTTAAGCAAATCAACTAGCAATTTATCTGGTAGAAGCAGTACATATATGATGCATAAAATTCCTACAATTATATTATTAAACGATTTCTGTACATAGCGATATTGAGCATTCCAATTATCTTATAAATGCCATGACATGTTCAAAGTTTTGCTTACCTCGTAGTCATCACAAAAACTAAAGCACACCCCGCAACAATTAATTACACAGTTAACCCTAATCTGCCCTAATCGTATACTATTATAAACTATAACATGTAACGGACAAACAAATGAAAACGTTGATGATACGCACGTGTGCGTATGCATTCTATGTACCTAATCCATAGACGCATAAACAATACTAAATCATATAACACCCGTACCGTAATGAATAGAGGTGTTGTGTTGACGTTCGCAACTTACAAATATTACAAATAATATAATACAAAACGCAGATATATTAATAGAAAAGTTACAGCGCTCAACTTAGATACTAATTAAATCATATTAGATATATATTATCTAATTTAATCTTTAAACTATCATTTTAAATAGGTACATACCTACTTAATATGTATGCATATTTTGCCCATTTTATATTATTCGTCCTACGCGCCAAATGTACTACAGCAAAAATTCAATCTTTTTTTTATATGAAATAATATTTACAGAAATACAAAGCAAAATTTCTGCAGAGTTATGAAAAAATTATTGAGAAACATTTGCAATAAAATATTATTAATGCTACATAACATATATATTTTTAAATGTTTTCCTAATATATTTTCTATAATATATTTTTTGCATATTATATTAATATAACTAATATTCAAGAAAGATTTAATATTTTTTTAAATATTTATAAAATATGAAATAAATATAGTCGGTTACTGGGAATGGCTGAAATAGTGACTTCATGAAGTTCAAACGTTTCTAATACATATCCAAATGTTATTTACTTCATCTTTAATCTTAAAATTTTGATTAATTTCATTCTTGATTGGAAATTTTCGGTCATGGTATAGGAAAAATACGTTTTTCTCAAAATATGTTTATTTATTCACGACGTTTCGTCAATTTGATATTTAATTTAAAGTGTTGTTGAAAAACCATGTTTTCTATTTAAAATTATTCATTCTAGGTAATTGAAAATTTATTATTCTTTATTATATTTATCTATTTTATATTTTTTATATATCCTATGATAACAAAATAATATACCAGTTAGGAATGTTACGGGAAGCAAAATAAGTAGTAGTAAGGAAAAAGTTTTCATATCTGCTCAGTAGAGCATGACATTAAAAAAGCGACCCACTGTACGTGTCAATAGCAAAGCTATCATCATCAGCAGAAACACTAAACTCATTTCAGGATTATTAGGATATTTTAGGATCAAATACTATAGCTCCGAAAAGTAAATAAAAATTTTTGTTAAAACTTTAATATAAAAATATAGTTATTCCAAAAATATAATGCTGTCATTCCAAATATTAACTTTTATTTAATGTTAATACAAATTTTACTTAATTAAAATTTTGTTAAAACCTCTTTTCACAGTGTAAGTCGGTAATATTTGAAAGAATAAAATTAAAAGTCTGTATTGAGGTTAGGAAATATCTTAGTAATTTCATTTAAGTCTTCATCGTGTACGAATCTATAAATAAAGAAAGGACTATTCAAATATATCGCTTCAGAAACTACCCACCTTGTCAGCGGGAACCTACGAGGCTTAACCAGAACGGGCCCTTCAAATTTGACGAGCTAACGTCATATCACATTGTTCGAGTTCATATTTATCCAAACCGTGCTTCTATATAGAATAGTAGGTAACGTTTTCGGTCTGTTAATTTCACAGTGGATCGGAAATGTCGAATTCTATTACGTCATAACCTGAATGAAGCATTATTGTGCGTATTGTAAGACTCTACAGGCTATTAGGAGCTGAAACGATAGGTACGCATTATATTTAATGTATTAGTTGATGTTGTATGTGCAGCTTTTGAAAAGTAGATACCGTTGATGTAATGTATTTATCTTTCTGGTGATTAAAATGATGTTTTATTGAATGTTTTTAATGTTTCTGTTTAAGGCAAACTAATTTAGAAGAAAAACGTGAAATAAGATTGTTTTGCTTGAATTTTTTTTAGTTAGCCGAGTATATTCTAATTCCATAGTAGCAAGTTTCTTGATTTTGGCTTTAAAATGAAAGGCAAATATTCAGATCATTTCGACAATTTATTGTCTTCTTCAAGTTTAAAGGAATTACTACAATACATAAAGAAGCAAGTCATTTTAATATAATACAGTAAAAAATAAAAAAAAAAAACTTACCTGAAAATAATTACTCTGCTGTGGTTGCCATTTCCATTTATTATTACATTACAACAATATAATGTTAGTCAAAACATATAAACATATTAAAAATTTGTAAAAGATAATATCACATTAACATTATTGACAAACATATTCAAAACAGGAACTACAAAGATTGAAGAGCATGTTATTTAAATATCTACGACGCAAAAACATTTTTTTTATTAAATTTGGAATTTTTTGTAAGTTAAAATATACGTGTAGGTCAGTGGTATATACAAAGCAATATTTTATATAAATCATTTCTAAAATGTTTCTTGCATGATAGTTCCTTTCTTTTATTAAAATTTTTGTTTTGTTGAAATTGAATCTACGGTCAACTATAGTGGAAGATTTATGACTTTGTATCATATGTTTAAGGGGGCGTTTACAAACCTCTTTCGCGCCGAACATAAATGGCAGTATTAACATGGGTTACTTTGTTCAAGTTATTTTCGCAACATAGGCGGTTTTTCTGGAAAAACAAGGGCATTTACACACTCTCCATGAATATGCGGAGTGAAACGATACTTTTCCATTGCATACTTAAATATATTGTTTAATAACAGAAAGTGAAACATGCATGAATAGCGATGTAGAAAATTAACAAAAAATTAAATGTGGAGCTGTAAATGTAGATAAAAATTGCATGGCTTCACTCGGAATTGTTTTAGAAATATAATAAACATAAGAGTAGCTAATTAAACAAGTCTAATTATGATTAAACAACTTGAAAAACAAATTGGGATACACAGAAGAGAGTTTACAGATATCTGCCGCAACAGATATTACTTTAGTTTGGCATTCGTGACATAGATGGCACACCAAAAGTATGGTTTTAATGTCATTAATTAGAAATACTTCATGCTTTTATATGTTTCCGTAGTGCAATTCTCTGACGGAATGTATTCTATTGTAATAGCTTGTTCATTTCTTCTTATAAACTACGCAAAGGATATTAGATATTAGAGGAATTACAGTTAATGTATTATTCAATTAAAATAGAAATTGGAGTTTTATTTCAAAAAAAAATGCGGGGTTTTATTTTATTTTTTGTAATTTTGCAGTGGAAAAAAACAATATTATGTTAAAAAAGTTTATTTTAAAAATCCTTCTATTTCGCCTTGAATCTCAAAGAGTAAAATGTGTATTTCACAGTGTAACAGTAAAGACATAATTGTTGGCACCTCTGATGTTTTGTGGATACGCTTTCGTGACCTACAAATACAAAGTGAACTTAGGGGTATCTTCTAGCGATAGGGAAATAATCTTAAGTATTATATTTTATGTATACCATAATAGATATTATTTTATTAATGTGGTTTGCTTTGACGTTGAAATATTTAAAGAATCATGACTAGTAGTGGAAGTTATAAGCAAATAGCTTTATAAGTTTTTACAGAGACATAGAAGTTAACTGCATAATGTATTATAAATAAAACAAGAAAAAGTTTTATTCACTGCTTTAATAATTTAATTTTGTTTAATTTATACCATTTTACTACTTCTAACAAAATTCTCCGTTCAAATCTTTTTAGGTTTCCATATCCTAGTGATATGTAATACTTGTTGGTACAAAAAAATCATGGAAAACATTCATTGTTAAAATATATTGGCCTTGTCACATTTGTTTTTTAATAATCTATTAAAGCGTTTAAATTGCAAGTCTTCGGAATGTATTTTCAGAGTATTCAAGCAGTTTTCCATAAATTTGTCTATATAATATCCTACTGTTTACATTTCTCTGTCCACTGTAAGAGCACTATAATACAAAATGGAAAATGAATATATTTGATATAGAAAACATATGTAGAGAATTTACCACATTTTATTTATCAGAAAGAAAACAAAACTACATCTTGTTTTTTTAGAATTATTGAAGCATGTTTCCACAGCACAATGTATTGCACTCTTTGATCACTTTTTATTCATTGTAAGAAGTTATTTTTGCACACTTTAGAGCAAATAAAAGCAAAACTGTATGCTACGATGAAACAATCTAATGTCTTTCGCAATAACTATACACACCACATAGAAATACACACGAACTAGTTATCTAATAAACAGTATACAAAATTAAAAAGATCAAATAATCTGAATAAAACAAATTTCGTTTATTTATAAAAAATAAACAATAACATTACGCCATCTTGAAAAGATTTTGTGCGATACCACGAAAGTCCGTCAACTGTAACTACTATAATAATAAAATCACTAGTATCCCGGTATTTCAATTCAAATGCATAAGAGAAAGTGAATACGCACGCCGCGATGTATTAGGCAAGCGCCCCAAACGTATAATCATAAATCATAATTGAAGGAATTTCCCAAGAATATGTTTACCAGATATTTACGGTCGAAACACGCACCATCTCTTTTCAGAACTACCCATCACTTTCTAAATTGTCACTTTAAACTTTTTCCCAATAATAGTAAGCGAATGGTACTAGTAGCGCCATCTCATGTTCAATATATTCGACATTAGAGTGCATTAGAGTGATTTAGTTCGTGTTACGAAAATAGAGGGATGTGTACACCCCCTTAAGATACTGCGTTGTTTGTCTGATGTACTTACATACATACACACCATCGCAATTCGAACATGGAATGGAATAAACCAAATGAGTTTTTGATTTTTATTTAGTGAAACAACATTTTAGGTTATTTTTATGTGCTATAGTAATTTTAAAAGGTTTTAATGTAGAGTTTATTTTTTCAGATAATTTTTTTACGTAGCGAATATATTTTGTATTATTATTTAACTCAACTTTATTAGTTATTTTAGTTTCATATAGTATGTATGTAACCGTTGTTTAAGGATATGAATTTTTGAGGGTAACCATTATTTTGTAAAATGTAGAAATTTTAAAAAATGTTTTTTAAAATTTCTAGTTTCTATTCTGGATTTGTAAGTTTTAAGCCTTTGTCAATTAATGCTATGACGTTTTTTTTTTGTGCAATTAATTGGCAAAATGGAAGCGTAATATAGATATCTATTTGAAGATATTGTTTTATTATACTAAGTTGTGAATAATTTGTCTGTTTTTTTATAATTGTGATATCTAAGTAATTGAGTTTATTGTTTTTTTCTGTTTCTAAAGTGAAATGGATTTGTTGGTGATATGTGTTGAATTGTGTTAATGTGTAATTAATTTTATCTTTTCGTGAATCACCCTATATAAAGTAGACGTCTTTACATTCATAAAAAGTGTAATATCATACCTACATACATTCTAGAGATTATGCATACACCAAATGCAGTGTAGTTTTTATATTGTATAGTAACTGTAATTGTCCCTAATTACGTACGAGGGTGTAAAACAACTCCCCGATGCGCTGAGAGTACTTCGAATTACAAAAAAAAAAAAAAAAATAAAAAAATAGAAAAAGGATGAAAAGACTTAGGAATTGCTAGCGACTGCGTGATTACTGACAAAGCCCCGTGATGTTCACCAGCGGAGTTTCTACCAATGGAAAATGATCTCGAGTACGTCACTCAAGTACACCCTTACGGTTCTTGTCCTTTTGTCTACCAGGACAATGCACGGAGATAGGAGACACTCGTTCAAATGATGGGTATTTGAATGTCTGCGCTCCCGCTATCTTGAAGCTCGCATAAAACAGATACATACCTCTTCTTCCAGCCTCTTTATCCGCTTGAGATGGATTGTTTTTTATCGTTAGGGGATCGTTATGTCCTACTTTTTTCTTTTTTTTTTTGATTTACAGGGTGATCGCTTTAACATCGGGATATGTGATAAAAATTAGTTATAGATTGAATTTTAAAAGAGCATTTCTCCTATTTCATTTATCATATTTTTCATTGTTAGGCTCAGATTTAGCACCAATAATTTCTGCGGTATCCATAATCTTCGCAACAAGTTGTTTTTTATGTTGATGTTAAAATAATAACAAGGTAAATTCGTATTCCAATCCTTTATATTTTTTAATATATTTACTGCTACATGTTTCGGTCCTTCCAGACCATCCTCAGGCAACTATAAGATGAAAATGTTTTTTTCATTACAAATTGATTCACATTTAAATTTTAATTTTTAATTTTTTTAATTTTGTATAACAATCTTTTGATTTAATAATAGAAAATTATTTTTATGTTTATATAGTTGCTAATATCATTAATTTAAAATTGACATCAAAATCTTAAGATTTTTTTACAAAACATACACAAATATAATTTAATACATAAAATACTGACTAAAACGTCAAAGGTGTGCTATTGTATAAGATTGATGTGTCAAAAATTTTGTATGTGCAGTAAGAGAAAATTCCTCACAAACATTTCACAAACTTTCCAAAGTAGCAGCAAGAAACTTGTCTGTTTCTCTTAAACAGCGATGGACATTGCTAAAAACGGTTCTACAAGGCACTCTACGAGTGAAAAGTCGCTGACGATATTCATCAACAGCCATCCGTCCGTTTCCATTACACAGTTCATAAACAAAATAAATGCCTGCTCATTCTTCATTCGAAAAAATTAACATGGTTATAGTTTTCTTTAACAAATATGACATCAATGAACGCTCAATTAACTTAATTGACGTTTGCTATCACAATGAATAATAAATAATGAATCACAGCCACCTTAACGTTTTAATAACAACAAAATCAAGGGCGGCAGGTACCTAATACTTGCATTAGTGTCTATAGGGTTATCTAAAACTTCAAGTGCTTGTACCTCAGTTACGAAAGAGTTTTTGGGCATATGTTCATTTGACATTTTTGTTTCGAAATTGTTTTAGCAACACATCCGAAAACTCTGGCAGTCATCTTATGGGACACTCTATACAATAGATTCATTCGGAAATTCAAAGAAACTGCGACCATCGTTAACATCAGAATTTATCTTGCAAGTGCGAATGGCACAATAGCATGATACCCATTGGCGTCTTGTTTCACGGTTATTTGACTTAAACCTAGTAATAATAAAAAATTATTGTTAATGTTTGATTAAGTAATAACAGCATTCATTAGTGGAATCAATTAGTTTTCATTAGTATAACAAATCATTGTATATTATTCTATGGATAACATTTATTATGGTAACTATATTTTCATACGTTCAATACAATAATTTTGTTAATAATACGAATATGAACGTATTGCTGTGGACGAACACCTTTGAGTTCGCGAGAGTTTTTTTTTTAAGCGGCACAGATGTTAATTTGATCCCGATTTACCTTTTTCGATGTCGCGTAGAAATTCTCACAAACATTTTTATTTTGTAATTAAGTTTTTTTTATTGAATTGATTTGATTGTTTGATTAATTTTATGTAATTGTTCAGTTTATATTAAATTCATTCTTTTGTACATTTTGCGTACACCAGGATTGTATATATTTTGTTCAATGTAATATTCTAGTTTTCTCTTTGCGATTCGTGCGACTTTGTAGCACGCAGATGTTATTTTATATATTACCGTGTTTGGGTCTCTTTAAGGGAGTTCTTTGACGAGATGTCCGTGTAAGTAGATTGTTATTTGATTTTCATTGCTGTTTTTTGATTTTTCATTATTATATTAGAATTTTGTTCGGTTAAATTGAAATCTATCTCTTGAGTCAGGGAACTCAGTTAGATAATAAGAGTTGTTGTAGTTTTTGTGCACAAATTTGTTATAAAATCTGTTATTATCATAATTTGTTCTAGAAGGGTTTGTAAGTTTTAAGAGTTTTTTTTCCGTTTCTAGTTTTCAAATTAGTTTTATTTATTAATCACCTCGTGAAAGGTGAAAAGAAAGCATTGTGCTTGTGTTTAAATCTCAATTTTGTTAATTTATTTGTTTTCCACGTTTAATATTAATTTTAGTTGTTTTAACCTTGAGACCACCCTATTTTGAGAAGCAGAATTTTCTTTTAGAACAAATCTACCATTTTGTTTGTTAGAGGATTTTGAATTGTCCTTTGTAAATGTAAATTCAGGCAGGTTTTATTTTTGGCCAGGACTTTCAGTAGATGGTTTTGTTTTCCCTGCAATTTGTAATTAAATTTTTTTTTTGATAGAATAAATTTTGATTACTTTCACCCACATTTTTATTTTTATGATTAGTTCAATCCTGAAAATAACCTTGAGGTTATTAAGTCTTTTGCGCCCTTTTAAATTTTTATCCACTGAGCTAGTTGATTTAATTTTTTTTTAATTTCCCTTTTCATATATGCTGGTACCATCAGTTCACAGCAGTATATATATTGATATTTTTATCTAGGATTGTAATAAAATTATTCATGATAGGAACGCTTTAAAGTATTTAATGATACCTTCTTCGTTAGTTCAATAGTACTTTCTTCGTTAGTTCAATGGTTTGTAATTTATTGCAAAAACAAATAGATAGCATACCTTAATGAACGGTGTACGGCATGGATTAAATTATCAACTTATGCCGCGGTTGGTGACTGAGTGAGAGTTTGGCGTGTGAACTGATGAAAGTGAATTAGCTCTTGCAGGAATGCTAAATACGCTTGGTAGATAGAAACTCACATCTCTATTCGCTTTTCTGCTTGTGTGGAGATGGACTATGAGCCCCTGCTATGGTGGTAGTCTTACGGTTAATTGTTTAGGCATTTTCTCTTGATGTTTTTTTTGGTAATCACCAATGCTTGGCAGCAATTTTTTGATATTACTTTTACAGTAATCCAATTAAATAAAGCTGCAATGCTTAATCAACAGTGAATTGAGTGAATGAAATGCGATTATTGCATCAATGAATCAAGTTCATTATTTTAATTAGAACTTTACTCTATAATAGCTAATTTTTTTAGGATTAGGCATAATATATATTAAGCTAATCACTTGAGATTAGCATATCAACAAGTAATATTCATTGTATTGATGCTTTTCTCCATTCTTCTACAGTAGTTCATACCTGTAAAATTGATTACTGGCGATCATTCAGTAAACCAAATAAAGTTGTTAAAATAAAACTGGTGTTCGTTACAACAATAATACATTTCATTGCGAGAATCAAGGTATCACTTTATTTTCAATGATTTTGGTGTCATTAATACCATGAATGGTTTATTACTCAATGAATTTAATAATTTTTTTTCATGGATTTGATGAACTCATTCTTTGGACCAATTTTAATACATCATTTCATGCGAATAATGTCTTTTTTGCATTGTTTCAGGACCCACTTTTGGATCAGTGTGTCGATTTAACTACTTGAATAACACCTTAGTACGTATCGCATATCAACGATTACTTAACTACACCCAAAATTTACGATTAAAATATATTCAGTACGGCTACCATTTCATATTATACCGATTTCACCGCGTTTAAACTGTCACCCTACGCTTCTCATCTAACCCTAAAGATCCACTCGAAAAAAGGTCCTGCGCCCTCCCTACCCCCGCACGGGCCACCGACAGCCCCCGAAAGCGACAGTCGAAAGGCCCCCTGTACAAACATTGATCTTGTGATGCCGAGTGTTGATTGGGCGTCAGGACACCTGGGTGTTGCTTGGCAACTAACCCCGGGCCTTAGCCGTTGCCTAGGCGATAGGGACGAACACCCCCGATGCTGCGGGAGGGGAGTCCCCCGAGGGGGAAGCGCAGTCGATCCGTACAACCGCGATTTTTTTTTTAGCACACGAAACGAGCGCGTCTCTAGAAACACCCCAGAGGTGTACAGCACGGGCAAAGGTTTGTAGCGAGGATAAGGCAAGTAATAGCGGGGGGGGGAGGGTTTAGGATATTTGCAGCCCGTGTAAAATCCTCTGCGTTCATATGAGTGAATTATATCTACGTACTACGGCTACAAGTGATTCAAAAATGGTGATAATATAAAAGATATTCGTTTATGACTGTAATTAAAAATACTTCAAAGATGTGGCTTTCCATGAAATGCTATTATAGTTTATAGTCCATTTACGTTAAGAAAATAGCACACATTAGAGCCAAATGTCCATTAAAGTTGGCATAAAATATTAAATTGTTTCGCTGTTTTGTCCTTGTAAATAGATGATAATATAAGTAAAACTGAAATAATGACTTCCGTTCTGTTTATTATAAGTAGAGACCGGATTATATGCAAAGAAAAACTGGAATATATGCGCATATATATGCATCGATTTTTGAGAAAATATGCATAAAGCTGGGGCATACCTATATGCAAAAAAAAATTGCGATAATATGCAAAATTTTTACATAAAATAAATAAGAGCAGAAATCTAAATATTAACTTTATTGCACAAAATTTTTTCACAACATATTTCTAAAACAATTTATAATTAAATGTTTTTCAAAATTGTGTAAAAGAAAGTTTTATCTTCTATCAGACTACATATGTTTCGATATAGAAAAGCTACTTTCAACATCCACAGATGTAATTGGTGCTGCATTTTTAACTTTGCAATACATTCTAAACTAAAATTAAAGTCGAAATCGTTTACTGTTTCACCTGTTCCAAAATTTTCTTAACTTTCTTCAATTTCAAATAGCCCGCATTTTTATTTATCACTTTTTTAAATTTATCGTATATAGAATTACCAATTGTACCCTTAACCTTCTTGCATAGCATATCAAATTCCTCTACTATTTCGACTGATTCCGAGAGCGACATCCCTTGCTTTTCTAGTTTATGAGTGGAACTTGAAACAAAGCTATAATTTGACTTAATATACAAAAGGTTTTGTAGCAATTCTGGTGATGTTACTATGTTTTTACAGTTTTCTAGAGCAATGCAGTCAGCAGTGATTTCGAGAATTACATTTTTTATTCCTTAAAAATTATCGGCGAAAAAAATTGCAGCCTCTAACCATGTACCCCATCTCGTAATAATCGGTTCAGGAGGCAACTTAACACCGGGAAGTCGCTCCTTATAAAATTGGATTCGTAAAGGTGCTTTAAAATACTTTTTTGACATTGCTAATTAAATCATTAATCAAAGAGAATTGATTCCTAATGTCTTTGACTACACGATTGAACCCATGAGCTATACAAGACAACATTAGTAAAAATTTTCACAAGGTATTATACTTCCAGGTAAAAAGAAATTTGATAAATCTTCTTGAACGAATTGAAGTTCTTTACAATAGTTCTTACAATAAATTAAATATGATTTACCTATAATATCTTCATGAAGAATTCGTATTAACAAATGGGCAATATAACGGCCACACTTATCCGTACTTTCATTTACCATGATATAAATAAAATTATTCCGTACCAATTGTTGAATTTCTGCTATTGTTTGCTGGTAACAAGATGTGACATAATTTTTTCGTAAGGTTCTTTCGTCAGGCATATTATGTTTGCAATATTTTTGCAGAAATGATTTCAAATTAACATTGTTTAATCTTGCTAATGGTATGTTAGACGAAATTAATGCGTTACACAGATCTGTATTATATTCTTCTTGTTCTGAGTTTCGTGAAGTTGATGCTACACATTCACGTATAGATTTCTGCACACATGCGGATCGCTTTAGTTTTTCACATTTTCCAATATGTGATGGAGTTTTATCATGTTGATTAATCAGGTATTTTCTCTCAGAAGACACCTACAACAACAATTGTCATTTTATATCAAAAGTTAAAGAATTTAAAAACAATTGTAAAGCTTTTAGTAAAATTAAACTTACCAGTTTACTGCAGGCTCGACAAAATATTTTGTCGCCAACATTTACCAGTTCAGGATATGGCTTAATCCATAAAGAAAAGCCATAGGTGTTCTTATATCTATCTCCATTGCTTCTTTTAGAATTAGTGATTTTCAGAAAATCTAATTTTTAATTTAAAGTAGGCGGTGAAAAACATTTTTAATTTTAAAAGCATACGCCGGAGACTCCATGTCAGACAACTTGCACAACAAAAATGAATCACTTACATTCCCGAAAATACCACAAGATTAATTGATAATTTTAAAGATTTTAATTCCTTGATTATGCGATTGAATACTTCCTTTTACTTTTATTATCATGTTATTAATGTATTATTGAACTGATTATGGAAGTTTCTCGCTTGACCCCAGAGATCTTCCAAATCAAAACCGCTTGTATTTCCCAAAATCCCAAAATAGCTTTCTACGAAACACAATACAAATATCCCGCCTATATTTTGATACCTTCAACATTTATATTTAGATACTAAAATATTTATTCGAAATTTTCACATAAAACAACAACAGTGTGATCTAAATAGGTACAGATACGGAATTCAGCCGACAGGAGAGCATAATGTGACCCAGTTTCCCAAGAAACGCCATGAAAACCCTGTGCGAAGTCCTCGTGAGACTTCTAATAAAGTTTAACGAGGTGAGTTATCTACGATACGGTACCTATATGCTCTTTCCTTTTAGAACTCACAAACTAAGAGAAAAAGTATAGGAAAACGATGCTCTTTTATTTTACGACGCGATAAAAGAACCACTGCGTTTTATTAGATGCCAATAACGATCACGCGTTCGCTGTGAATCGTTGAAAATTGGCAGGGAGGTATACTTTGCAACTACCTATTATCCTGTGCAGTGGCGTCTCGAGATTTAAACGGAAGATTATTGATCTTTTACGGTTTAAACCGCGATTGTAATAATAGTCCTAACTAAAATAATACCGACACAAAAAATTTAATGTACACTTCTCACAGGAAAAATCGGGACACTAGCAATCGTGAATTTTAAAATTTCCTTGGGTGTAAATGCAGCTTTCAGAGGATATATGCACTTATCAAAGCCATAAATCACTTTTTTGTGTGTATTATTGCGATCAAAGGAAAAGATTAAAAATTTAAACAGAAATATAAATATATATATAGAGAAAAAGGTTTATACATTAAATATACACACTGGAA
Organism: Protaetia brevitarsis; assembly: GCA_004143645.1. Lineage (NCBI taxonomy): Eukaryota > Metazoa > Arthropoda > Insecta > Coleoptera > Scarabaeidae > Protaetia > Protaetia brevitarsis. The sequence goes on along the minus strand of RXPK01000473.1, from coordinate 6,752 downwards.
TTTCGGTGGCGGTGTTTCCTTAGAAATATCGAATGCAAAAAAATTACATAACAACTAAAAGGCCTCTTGAGTAGACGGCGCCATTTAGAAATACACATATATGTATTTAACTTGTTTGATGTTTTTTTTTTTTAAGAAAACATGGTGATGGGAATTTAAAATTATATTACCTATTACTATGATATTAGTTACTTAGTTTGATTTATGCCCGCAAGTAACCCAGATAACACGTAAGCTCACGACAAGCTTGCCACTTGCTTAACTTTACCTTGTCCAGACAAGCTTAACAGTAAAAGGTTAATGCAAGGTTGCGACAAAGTTATTATATCATGGTACGGTGACTTCGTGTATTTCCGGAGTGATTCGGCGTCAATCGTTCATGGAGTATTGATTTTTTTTGGTTTAACCGCCATTCCGCTATTCTGTCATCGACCGCCATTGTTTGTTGTGTTCAGTTGTGTCGTATGCGTTTGAGCTGTTTCAGTGTATAATAGTTTAAAACATCTTCCATGCAAAAGTAAGTATTATCTAATTTTATATCTTATACTAGATATGCATTGTTGCTTCAAGAATATCAATAGTTTATAATTCTAACCGATGAACCGAATTGTGTACAGAGAAAACAAATGGAGATGTGCGTGGCCAGGCTCGGTATAATATTTTCTACTAATTTCCATTTGATTTACTACTGTACCGTATATATATATATACCGTTCCTGCGAATACCGTAGTAAACATCACTTACAATAAATAAAAAGAACATGTATTAAATTGCCCCAACTATTGCATATAATTCTAACCTAATTTTCCACACCATAAGCGCATAAGCCAATGCACTTAGTTTAAAAAGTTATAGTTTATATTTGCTAGCTAGCTAGCTTGTAGTATATATTATTTGATTTTATATAATTCAGAAATTTTGAATAATTAAATGTTTGAGGTTTTTTCAGTTTTAATGACAGTGTAATAGGATTTTTTAATAAATTCAAAAATATACATATAAATTCAGTGCTATAATGAACAAGAATATTATATATATATTTGTATCTCTTATTTCAAGAAATCATCCTAATGTTATCAAATATTTTTTAGGAACCGATTACAGTAATGAGCATCACCAAATTAAGTAATGTGGAAGGTCTTAGAAGATTTTTCTTTCATAGCAGAGCATTTAGAAACTAAAATGGATACGGTTTTAGATTTGGCCCAACAGACTGCCGCAATACAACAGGCATTACATATATAGTAACTAATAAGGATTAAGAGGAGAATCAATTTCATAACTTATGAAATTCTTTTTCAGCAAATATAGAAGCTTCTATGACATTAGTAAACCATCAAATAGTTGAAAACTCTTCTTGGAGAAAAAAAGTTGGTGAGTAATTGATATTATTTAATTATTACCTAGTTTTATTTTCTAAGTCCCGAAACCATGCATGTTCATTTATTGAATTAATTCCAACAAAAATTTACAGATTCGATATTTGATATCAACCCATGGAAAGAACGTTAAGAGTTTGACATCAAACATCCTAAAAAAACTACTAGAGGACAATATTGACGCAAATCCTTCTCTAACAGGAAAAAGCTTAAAAAACCTTTTCCAGAAGACTGAAATGCTTAAAATTATTTTTGGTGAGTTTTTTATTTAATAACCACTAAGTATAGTAAAAATAAGGTAGTTTGTATTTTGTAGTAACGGGGGAAACAGTTACTTTTCATAATATCCACGACGACTTGTCGACTCTTGGGAAACTGATAGCCGTTTCCCTTGTCTTCCCATCTCTGGTATTGTTTAATTCTTTTAATAGTTGTCCTTTTTTTATTACAGAAAATCGCGGCAACACGATGGCAGCGGAAAATAGATTATAGTGTTGTTTCTATATAAATATAAAAACGCAATCTAAATATGTATATATAAATATGTAGAAGTTTTTTTTTTTTTATTAAATACTGAAATTCTAATTTTATTTGAATTCTAGCAATTTTACTTGATGCAAACAGATGTGATTTTGAAAACAATTAAAATATTTTAGGAGACGATGGACGGCATGCGAAAATAATAAAATGAACGCAAATGATATCTAATTTACTAAAATTCTCTCAGAGTTTTGTTTGGTAATAATTTTGCAAAAAACATTTTTGGAAGCACTTGGAAGTTACATAAAGTTTATTTGTACGAAATTTATTTTGGTTTCAGTTTGCTGGTTATATCTTTCCTTAAAATATTTTAGTAATTTTCAAAGTCACATGAATAAGAGGTCATATACCCAACTCCTTTTCTTGACTATAGCCAAGCTTTAGAGAAAGCTTATGCAAACTTTGATAAAGGCTTACTTACAACAATCAAAACAAAATAGGAATTGGGTATTAATTTCTTCATTTTCTTGGTTTTTAGGTCAAAAATATGGAAATGTACATTAATAAGGACGTTTCACTTTGATTTCAAAAGCTTTTTCAAGTATACATATCAAAATATAAATTGTAAATGGTGTAAATTATAAGTAAATTGTTTAATAAATGATAAAATCATAATTCAAAATTCAACAAAACATTGTTTACTATGAATTTTGGATATGATCTTATGTTTTTTTTAAAGATAGCGTAAATAGTATGTTTTGATTTTTGTTGTTAGTAGAATATGAAAAACGAATTTTGAATTAAATAGATCTTTAAAATATTGTATTTAGCTATAAAAGAAGTGTATTTGAAATAAGTTAAATTTAAGACATACAAAGCAGTTAACCATAAAACAGACATATTACAATATACAATATTCAACAAACATATAACTTAAATTTAGAGCTAAATACAATATTTTAAAGATCGATTTAATTACAAATTCAATTTTCATATTTTATTAACAACAAATAAGCAAAACATACTATTTGAAACGCTATCTTTAAATAAAACATAACGAATATTCAAAATTCATAGTAAACAAATGTTTTGTTTATTAATAAAAAAAATATTTATAATTTACACATTTAATTTAATATTTTACATATATCTTGAAAAAGCCTTGAAATTAAAACAAAACGTCCTTGTTAATTTACATTTCTATATTTTATGACCTAGAAACAAGAAAAGAAGAAATTAATATCCAATTCCTATTTTGTTTGATTGTTACAAACTGTTATCAAGATTTGTACAGCCTTCGCCTAAAGCTTGCGCAACATGTCATACCAACTTGTCATAGCTTTTACAAGACAAGCTTATGGACCTTGCCATGATAACCTTGTCATATGCTTTATATAGACAAGCTAACTTGTAACCTGCTGGGAAAAACCTTGTCCTGTGTCAACTAGCAAGCTTGTCACAAACCTTGCAGCAAGCTGCACCCTGCCATAAACAAGCATGTGACAAGCTTTTTCCCTTGTCGAAACTAACTTTAAAAAAGGCTTGTATAAACCTTAAATGTTATCTGGAAAATACTTTAGCAATAACACAATATGTCAATCAGCCTCCTGAGTTTTGAACAATGTGATTTTCACATTGATTAATACACTATTATGATGTATTCATATTGTTGTTTAGCATTCTTAAATATTGTATTACTACAAAATAATTTGTCGCCATTCTTTACCAGTTCAGGAAGGTGCCGGCGCTTCGCAATACGTATCTATCGTGAAAAAACTGAAAAATGGCGAATATCTCCAAAACCTTTGCAGATAGACACAATCCGTTCGCTATAAAATCGAAAAGAAAATTAAATTTACATCCATTTATGTAAAAATTGCTATAACATTCAATAAAAAAAATCAAGTTATCCATGATTTTAGAGTTCGAAAATTAACGGACCCTATTCAATAATTCTGTAATTCTAAACGCAACAATTTTAAAATAAAAAACGTGTGCTGTGTCATGATTAAGCGAAAAACTGAAAACCGCATCTTTCTACCTTCGTATTTCCGGAGATATTTCCAAACATCGCTGACATTGCAATGTCATTTTTTTTCGAAAAACGCATGTAAATTAGGAAACGGTACAACTTAGCCCCAATGTATGCGGCTAACGTATTGGATTTAAATTTTAACAAGAATCCAAAAGTACAATATATACGGGTTACATTTGAAATAATAAAGTTAGTATCTACTTCCGTACAACGGAAGTTCGCCGTTATTGAAACTAATTTAAAATGTGTAAAATATGATTCGAGCAACATTTATGGAAACACTTTTTCAAAAAACAATAAAAAACCGGCTATGGCCGTTGCATCTAGGCTGGACATCCGGGTAGTAGAGAGATATAAATAGTGTAAACACAGTGCAATAAATTAAATATCATATGTTTTAAAACTATATTATTCTGGAAAAAATATCATACTGTATTTGACACTAAAATTTACTAAGAATTACACATACATAAAATTTGATGTACTGGTAAGCTATAATTCACTTAAGGGAAAGTCAGGAACCGGGCAAGTTGTAGTTTGGCTAATATTAATTTTAAAATTGAAAATACGGACGTCCGTTCATGATAATACTAATGTATAAACTTCATACTAGTGTTACAAACAAAGTTCGCAATCTTCTAACGTGTAATAACTTGAATATCTGTGAATTATAGCATACCTTATAAACAGGCATCAGTTAGTATTACAATCTGGCCGAAGTAATGGATAATGTATTCAAGGGGAGTACATGTATTGACTGGAAAACTGATTTTGGTTTTTTACATTTTTGAAAGCTCCGAAAATATACAACATACATGGTAAAGCGGTTTCGTAATATTCAGCATTGTTTAAGCCTCTAGGCTTTTAAAAGAGCGGGTGTACCGAACACAAACGAGCCAAATAAGATGTAATACATATTCCGACTCGGGCTGCTCTGGTCGAAATATCATACTTATTGTTTGTTAGTGTAGTATAGTGTCTTTAATTGATTGAAATGCCACCTGTAGCGGGATACAATAAACGACAGAGTAGCTATTATATTACAAAAATATGAAGCAATTAGATCCGAAATAAAACGCACATTTGAAGAAACTGATCTAACAATATTCTTTTACTTAAAACAACTTTCCCACGCTTTAGAAAACTACTTACCATAAAATGTATCAATTTATTGCAGATGCACTCACTTACACTAAATTTCTTAAAAAAGCTGGCTAGAATATGATGGCAAAGATAACCGCACTACGGACATCAGAGTAGCACAGGAAAAATGGAAGTCGATGCGATGCCTTAAAAGAAATTTCGCACGATTCGGATAGGCGACTGAAGATAAGACAACTTTTTAAGCAATTTGTGATTTTAGCCGTACCAAGATGTTACTGTTCAAGAAAAAAAAGAGAATGCGTGGAGATGTACAAAAAAGAATGAGGGACTTTGAAGAAAGGGCGCTGGTAAACTGACTGACAAAGTTATTGATAATTAACAAGCAGTGTACGTGGGACTAGCAATTACACAACATCCAGATCTGCATAAACAAAATGAAGGCAGCTATTTGGGCTACATTCATTATAACTGTTCAAACCGACGCGGATCCACGACACATTTATTGTCCAAAAGTTGTAGACAACCTGGTGTAAGTGGCGCGTTCCAAAGCCAAGGTTTGAGCTTGCTTCATTCATACGTGACCCTTTTTGCAAAAAAAAAATCAAGATGCTATTAGGCCGGATTTATGATTTTTTTCTAGAGTGATTCTTGCAAAGATGCATGGAAAAAATTGTCAAAACTGAACGACTCGGTTAGTTCATGTGTAAGAAACTAGCTTCAAAGATTTACACTGCACCCATAAACAATTCAACTTGCTACCTACATTGCGCAAATTTATTCAATGAAGGTTACTTTCTGTATTACAAATAATGAATCGGTGGGAATTGCGTAGGACTTGATGCCAAAAATTTCGTCATCAATTCTGATCGTCAGCGCATACAACGAGCAGAAGCAAGGCATGTCCAGCGCTGCAAAACTTGCTGTGCTGTCTAAAGGGAAGCAACAAATTTTGCAAATGCAGAAGTATGAAGAAGAAGAAGAATTAATGTATAGGTGCTGGAATAGCTGACTAAGTGTATGTTGAACTAATGTGTAAAAATTTTTGCTGAGAAACTTTGAACGCACTTTTTCTCGAACACATGATTTTTCAAATCAGCGTAAGTTCTAGTTCTTCAAGTGTTCAATATATCAACTTGATTCTTTGTTTTCTTAAGTGTAAACCGTTTTATTGAGGTTATACCTATAATATACTAAAAACTCGCAATATTCCACATTTATATCCACATACACACAAAAAAGAAATAGAAAATAATCAAATCAAGTCCAGGTATTGCCACATTGTTTGCTTTCGACTATTTGGTAAATTTAGGTATAACCTCCAACAAATTTAATATATTTCTAACTCCTTTTTATTCAATTTCAAGATCACCCTTTGCGTATGCTAGATTTACGCAGTTTGAACCGTGTTTCTGCGGCACATTGCTACTAGATACAAATAGCGAACGTTATAGTGGTCTTGTCATAGAAAAAAATATATTTTTTTATGTCGCAAGTTTAATATATTTATAAAGAAAAAGCCATATTGTGTATATCTTTTCCTTCTCTGAAAAAAAAAAGCTCAAAGTTTTGGACTTTCCGATATAGATATGTAAACCTCCCCTGAATAATAAAACGCGAACGAGTACACACGTGCCCCATTTGCTGGTAACGTGTGTAGTATTGACAGTGTTTAAAATCTTTTTTTTGTAGTAAACCGTTGAATATTCATAAAAGGGTGTATCTATTGAAGGCTTCAACTGAACAATAGTACGTA